>CAIGRS010298211.1:0-17626 GCA_903798395.1 Fraxinus floribunda
AGAAACTATATTTTAAAGAGTTGAATTCTTCCTTCAACAACTGTAAAAGCATGGAAGATATATCCTTCATAAAAGTTCACAGTGTGGCAACTATTCGTGAACAATATGGTAATAGCTAAAGAGATGTCCTAGAACATTGAACAAATCTTTCACAAGCTTTTTCCTGTTGGCCTTCGAGTTTAAATAGCAAAACTTTACTTGAAAAATTAGTGTTCTAATAATAAGAGCTTCAGTTAAAAATGTATTTGTTGAAAATGAAAAGTAATATATATGAAAGCTTGAAGGATGGTTATAGCTAATTGATTAATCAAGTCACGACTTACACAGGTTGGGAGCTTCTGTAGCAAAGCATCAAGATTTGTTCCTTCAAGACCTTTAAATTTTTTGTTTTCATTTTTTCTTCTTCTTTCAGCATCCTTTTCTTTTCCCTTCTTTAGGTTATTTGGTCTTTTTTTTGTGTTTTTCTTCTTTATCCTTGCCTTTGCTATCTTTAATCTGATGTAAGATTCCAAAATCAGCAGAAATCTCTGCAGTAGGTGAAGCTATTGATGCATTAAATGGAGCTCTAGACTGCTGATCCTGCAGAAGACTTGGGCTCTCAACCCCCATTTGATATTTAGATTGGGGGGATACCTGATAAGATACTGAAATGGAGACCTCTGACCCAAAGTTGTTGGTCCTTAGTGGAAACATTGCGCTTGAAACATTATTTTGAGTGTTCAAGTTCTCATGTATAGACTGTAGCATCAAGGATTCCCAGTCACCTGACCTTGAACTTTCTAGCACTCTATCTATGCATACCTTTTTTTTTCGTGGATTTTATTATTCGATGACACTATAGTTTCTTGAATCTGCCTCAATCCTTTTCTCCTCATGCTGTGCACTGCCAAATTTAACTACAAACAAGGTGCAACATGTTAAAATTCATGATATTATTACTACAAAATAATAAAAATCAAGTTACATATGCACCTTAGTAGGAGCAGGGTTATCATTGAGTCTATCCAGCTTCGGACTTAGATCCAGGCAAAGTTGTGGTTGTAGGGCTTTCAAAATCCGGGCCTCCACTTTCTACACAAAAACTTCATAAGATACCATCTCCTTCTGGTGCATGCAATGAGAAAAACGGTTCACTTACCATTAGATCACCATATATCCAACCATGGTCTGAAATAGATGGAATATCCTTTACTACATTTTCGAAGGACAGGCGCAGTCTATGGACATTAGGTAAAGCATCTCTAGAAGCCAAAGGAACTCCTGTTTTAGAAGAGCACTTGCGGTAATGTTGCACCTGCAGAAGTAACATCTCACTTTACAAATTGTTTAAACCTAGCACGTACTCCATTTGCCATTTATTTTATCAAGTGATGGACAAATAAAGAAGCAAATGAAGTAGACTGATCAACCATGTTATTATGGTTTGAATGTCTAATACGGTATGGCCAGGAGCAATACAAAATGAAAATTGAAATCAAGTGAAGAAAGCAGAAATTAACCATGTGATGGATTAAACACAAATCAGTAGTCAAGGGAAAAAATGCATAGTATAATTAGGTTCTACATGCCCAACAAAACAGAATTGCTTGAACTACTTAGAAAAATGGAAGGGAATTACCAACACAATAGCAGGACAGGACAGCCAATTGGTCGGAACAAGGTAACATGAATGCCTCCCCACCTCCGCACCCCACCCCCACAAATGTTAAATTGTTGAGAGGGGTACAGATCTCGAAAAGCTTACTAAAAGGATATGAAGAAAAATAAAGGTTTTTAATAATTAGTTTTTAGGAAAAAATGTTGGGACATAGTTATTAGGCTTCAGAATTCTTTTCAATATCTTTTGAGGGGCAGACAGTTTGCAAGCATGCTTCATATGTAGTAATTGAATCATTAATAAATTGACAAAGCAACATCTCTTCATGGAGATTTACACTCCAATTAATAATGCAGATTAGAAATTCTTTCCAGATGAAGATAATTATCTCACACTATTTGCTTTAATGTTCCCGAGATAACATACCTCACAGACAAGTGTCCATTTAATGTACTTGCATGGTATATCATCCAGAATGTCTCCAGGCAGTCGCTCGGATTCAATTGCTTTCATATATCAAATTGCATAAATACAATTAAAAATTTACCCAAAATTTCCATTGTACAAACCATTGAAGATAAAACTATGGAACTATAGATAAGCAATGAAAATTCATTGTGCACAAAACGAATTTTTACATAGAAAAATTATTGCCATCACAAGCAAAGATTTCTATAAGATATATAATCTATGCAGCTATTTATAGTTAAAGATTTATATCCTCCACCAAGCCATTTGTGTGGTTGATAAGTAGGCATGCCACGATCATCATGGGAGGAAGAGTTACTCAAGAACACTAAATCCTAGCAAGCTGTAAATTTATACTGCCTCTCTAACACACGTGATACACTGTCAATATCAAACACTAAATTTGGTGATTCAAATCTTTTTGTAATATACTTTTGTACATTAAATCTATATGATGAGACCTAAGTAGAAGTTTTTAATATAAAATCCACTATGGAAGGGTAAAATGTACAGCATAAACTGAAAGTACAACCACAATTATAAGCTTACCTGTGTATAATAGCTATCTGCAATTGTTGATACAAATCTTAAATAGATATTCATTATTAATACAATTGTATTGATTTTTTATATTGCACTTGCACTTGATGTTTTAGAAAAGGCTCTTAAAATTGCAAGTGCCCTCATTCGTTCTAATCCACTTTCCTCGAAAACCTGTAAGCTAGAGAAAAATCCTTGGTACGAAAAAAAGAAGAGATAAAATTAAGATTATTTTCCAATCTATAAATTTTCAAAGAACTAACAAGAGTTAACTGGCACACTGAAGTATTAGCATGAACTTATAGTGGCATATATCATTACTTACTTTTGGTGTAAAATAAATATGAATATCATATTCTTAAAACTTTATTATGGAAAATATGTTAGAAAATAGATTTCAACAATGGGGGTATCCGTTACATAATTGTTCTACCCCTAACAAAACAGAGAAGTAATTGTCTGGCCATTTGTTTCAATCCAGATTAAACCAACCTCCTCCAACTCCAAAGAGGGGGTAAAGAAAGTGTTTGTCAGGGTATTAGAAACCTTTTCACACTAACATGGGAAGCATTTAACCACATATCCTCTGTGCTTTCACCTAGCACCTAATTTCCTATTACCTTTTGCTCAATTAAAGAGCTCAATTCACTTGAATACTTGCACCTTTTAGAAGGGTTTACACTTCCATCTCACTAAATTTATCATCTTCAATTCAAATTACCCCCACATCATAAATTCGCCAAGAAGCTATTAATTCAGAATTGGAACCCTAAACCCACTATGGAGATCGAGAAAAGAGCTGAACATAACTATTATGCAGCATCAAGAGTCTAGAAAACTTACCGAATGATTTTTCGAACATGCTCAGGAGGCACATATCCTCCTTCTGCGTCTCCACAAATCCAAACTTCCTCTTATCGCTATACCTTTCGAGTTAAGTTGCATCCATTTCCTGGCTCACTCATCGAGTTGGGCCTCAGTTGGCAGAACAATGTAGGAAGGAGTAATCGACGGCGTTGGACCAGACGGAGCTATTCCGCTAGTCCCTGGTGCGGTTGATTGTCTACTTAAGGTGACTCCTTCACTAGTGGCGACTGTGCAACATCGGCTGATTTATGTTGCCAACAAATTGTGACCGGAGCCATTTCATTTGGAAGACAGCGAAGGGGACAGAGGGTTGGTTACCCAGAAAAAAGAGCAATTATGCCAATTTTAAACTTTCTCCAAATGATGTCGTAGTGGTTAACGATTTGGGATTAAGACACGTGACCAGAGTGAACAGTGCCAAAAGTCACTCTTTTATATGTTTATTATTATTTATGGATTATGGATATGGATATGGATAATAATTAATCACCTATCACATTTCACCACCTTTCACATTTCACTACACACCACATTTCCCACAATTATACACCACAACAGCAACGTTTTTGCTTCTCAAACATTTCACATTTTACATAAATGTTTTTCTCAAATCTAGTTTGTGTTTCATTAGTCCCCGAAAATTGATTTTGATATGGTAATATTTTCAATATAAGTAGTTTATTTATTTTGTTGGTATGTTTTTGTTTAGTTTCTTTTACAAATATTTACTTCAAAGCAAATAATGGACTATTGAAAAATGAAAATTATTTATGTTAAGGATTTGTGTTCTTCATTTTTTATTAATCGATTTGTCATCCACATGAAGGAATTGACCAAATCTCATTTTTTTCCAAACTTGTTGTAGGGATGGATTTAGAAAGTGTCAACAATGTGTTGTCCCACAAATCTTTTTTAATCAAATGCCCAAAGTTGGGTAGGAATTTGAGTCACGTGAGGAGGCGCATAGTTTCTATAATCAGTATGCACGAGAAGTGGGATTTAATACAAGAATAGCAAATAGTAAGAAGAAAAAGGAAATAAAAGAGACTAGAAATTATTTTTGTGCTCAAAGGAAGGTAAAACAAATGATACTTACAAGAGAAACATAAAAATCATATACAACGGGTTGGGGGAAGAAATTGTGAAAGTACATGAGTCGGATGCAATGCTAGATTATCTATGATCAAACAACAAATTAGACAGGATTCGATTGTGAACAAATTTGTAGAGGAGCATAACCATGGTCTTACTACTCCTAGTAGGGTACAATTGTTGAGATCACAATGGACAGTGTCGGCCACAAAGAAGACACTTACACAACCGTTTGCAGAAGCCAATATACCAACATCCTACATTTGCGAGTTACGAAGATAGATTTGGGTGGTCCTTCATTGGTTGGGTGTGTCGAGAGAAATATCAGGAATTGTGAAAGGAATATATGAACATAACAAAGTGTTCATGATGCAGATGATCTAATTGAGCATTTTACGTTTGAGAAAGAGAAATGTCTGGACCTATTTTTCAACTATGAGACTAACTTGGACATGAAGTTGATTTTTTATTTTGGGCCGATTCCGAGTCAAGAAGATTGTATGCATACTTCTGTGATGTCATTGTGTTTGATACAACCTAAAACACCATAAATCACTCAATGATTTTTGTCCCTTTTGTTGGAATGAACTACCATGGATAGATAGTTATTTTTGCTTGTGGGTTATTGAGTGATGAAACAGCTGAACCATTTGTTTTGTTATTCTCAAAGCAATCTACATGAAAAAGATTTTCATGACTTTTCAAAATGAATTTGTGTAGAGTAATCTTATATTTGCTCGAAGAGGTCGAACTCCGTTGATGCTAAAGTGTATACTGTGGAATGGCTTGAGCCAAGAAAGACTTTCGAACGTCAGTGTCTACTTACCTATTTCACAAATTTGAATTTCATCACATGTAGCTGTAGAATGTTTGAGTTTGAAAGAATTCCATGTCGACATATGCTTATCTATTTCAAGAAAAAGCAAATTTTTCTGTTACTGAATAAATATATTCTAGGCAGGTGGACGAAGAATGCACATGTTGGGTTAGTATACGAACCTACGGTTGGTTCATTTGTTGACAACAATTACAAGTAGTCATTGATGGGACAACATGGGATGTTGTCATACAAGGCTTCTTTGCTAGTTGATGATGCTCGAAACACCTATATGTTGGACAAATTTTATAAGTTGTATATCAATCGAAAGTAATTATTTCATTTATGTATTCATTATTAATATGTTTTGAAACTCATATAATAATTTGACATTTTCATCAGGTCGAATTTGATGGGCGAACCATATCATCCGAACTCCGCTCACAAGCCTGACAACTTTAGAGAAGACATGCCCATACATGAATATTGCCATTAAAAATTATGACTTCGTTACAACTTCAATTATCCGTAATTTTGTTTAAATTTTCATGAAACAATTTTTGAGAAACAATGTAATATTGAGTAGAATCTATCTTAAATACACTTGACAAATAATGTATTCAAAAGCTTAGTTTTTGTCTTTCTTATGACACCACGTTTTGATTTATATGAAAAAAGAGAATAATCAAATGGAAATTCAAATGGAAGTTTCAATAACAAGATAACAGAATGGTGAAAATCTATACGAATCATCATCAACACAAGAAAAATGAAAGCACGAGTGACTTTCTTAGATAAAATAACACATACAGTTGGAGTTCAATAATAACTGATATTAGAGGCATCAACAATTATCTAGTATAGCCAACAAGGAGAAGGTTATTCAATCTACACTCTACATAGAGCACCACATGTTTGACCGCTACCACTATGAGGCCCTCTACATTCATGCTAGACCGTCTACCGCTATGAGACCCTCTAAATTCATGCTGGGTCATCTATCGCTACGAGATCAATGCAACACTTAACCATAAAAATATCATTAAGTTGGATGAGAACCGATTAGCAGTTATCGTATACACAACCAACCACTGGATAGGTAGAGGTCTTCCACTCAAGATGTGGGGGTAGTAGGAGGTGCTATGTGAGACACGTGTCGTGATGACCGCCCGACAATTATATGGCTTCAAACACCTAAAAAATACTCCTAAGGCAAGATAAATATGGATCTTAAGATTCTGGCTATTTGAATATGCATTCGATCTTTTCTTCCTAAGATTACGTTCTTAAATTCCTCGCTATTTCTCACGTCGGTGGTAAAACAAAGGAAAAAAAGGAAAAAGCCCCAACCTTATTTCGTAGGTAGCATTTCTTCATCGAAGTAGCAGAAGTACCTTGTACTGCTAGGAGGGTACAAAGGCTTGTTTCATAATCATTTCATTGGTTTCGTCTTTGGGAAACCATTGAACACAGAAGCTATGTTTAGGAGATGGACTATAAGTGAAATGCGCATGGTCAGAAATATAGTAGAGATGGAGTTGGAGTCCGTTGCAAAGGGTCATGACTTGCCGTCGCCGTCACCGTATGTGAAGTAGAGCCAATTCTGTATTTTGGAAACTCAGTTGGCAACCATGATGACCCTCCTGCAAAGTCAGTCGTAAAGAGCTATAGTCCTACTACAAATCCTGCCAGAGGTCATACGTGAGAATTGCCTCAAGTGGCACAAATGGTTGTCTAACTTGTTATTTGGCCAATAATAGGAGACTTGGGGGCTATGTGGTTGCAGCTCCACAGTTTCCTCGACCCATGGTAGACTTGGAACGAAAGATAGAGAAAATGATGGCCTAGAAGATAGATGATGCATAACCCATTTCCCAAATCATGGCAGCACATCTAGAAAGGCTTCAAACAGCTGATGATAGAGGCATACCATGACTATGCAGCCCTGGATGCAATGATATGCTAGTCTTTTCCCTCGACACTCAGGAGAGAGGCTAGAGATTGGATCACCACTTTGGTACCCCGGTCTATAAAAACATTTGATGAGCTCTCTAGGAGTTTTGTGGCTCACTTCTTGAGTAGCAACAGAAAGAGAAAGACAACCATTGGATTGATGCAGGTTATACAGGAGAAAGATAAATCTTTGCAGAAATATTTGGCTAGGTTCAGTAGGGTGACACTTGGCATAAAGGAACTTCAAATGTCAACAGTGGTAACATTGTTGATGAATGGTACACGGAACCATCCTTTAAGATGTCATTTTCCAAAAACTCTCCGGAATCGATGCATGACCTGCTGAAAAAGGTGACAAGTACATTTACACATAAGAAATAGAGAAGGTCACAAAAAACATCAATGAAGGATGGGAAGTAGAAAATCACGAGCGAAAGTCAAGTGATAAGCGATAACCCACAGACAAAGGCAAGCCGAAGAACGAGCGCATGAATAACGTATATGCTCAGGATCAGTCCATCTGGCAGAGGCCTTTAATCTTTTAAATAATCCAGTCAAAGGTGTTGATGGAGATACGAGATATGAAAAAGCTTGACTGCCAAATCTAATGGCAGCATCCGCTAGCAAGAAAGACAAGAGCAGTTATTTCCACTTCAATAGGGAGCATGGGCATGATAAAAATGAATGTATCCATTTGAAAGAGGAGATTGAACGTCTCCTGAAGCATGGACTCCTGACTAAGTACGTAAAGAATGATCGAGGCAAGCAAAAGGTTGATAATCGTCCACCACCCAAGGCCAGTGTAATAAATGTGATAATTAGAGAGATCGTAATAGATGGGGATTCAAAGTCAGCCAGAAAGAGTTATGCTAGCATAGTTAAGGTCAACTCTACTCAGGAGGAGGCATTGTTCGATCAAAGTATCACTTTTAGTGAGGAATATTTAATTGGCGTAGCAACCTCCCACAATGATGCTTTGGTGATCATCGTTGACATAAAAAATTACAATGTCAAGAGGGTGTTGATCGATAGTTGTAGCGCAATAAATGTCCTTACTTGGGAAGCATTGTGGGATTGAAAATTTTCTCGAAAAGATTAAAAGCAATATCCACCCACCTCCAAGGATTCGGAGAGGCCACTATCATACCAGAAGGAGCCATGGAGCTCCCAGTGACATTGGACACTTATCCTACGAGCGTTTTGATCATGGAAAACTTTTTGGTTGTCAAGGCCTCCATGGCATATAATGTAATCTACGGTCGACCTCTACTAAATGCTGCTGGTGCCATTCCTTCCATTATCACCAAGTTATGAAATTCCCAACCACTCGTGGTGTTGGGTGTGTAAGGGGCAACCAACAATCTTTGAGAAAGTGCTATGTTGATAGTATACATGCTAAGGGATCTCCATTAGTTATGATATTGGATTTCGACCCTCTAAGGGGAAGAATCGAGCCCCTTAACATGACGAAAAAAATCTCGTTGGCAAAAGGACGTGAATTTAGCATTGGGACAAGCTTAAAGTCAGAAGAAAGAGAAGAATTGGTGAAGTGCTACCACTTCTTCAAGGCAATTGGGGGTTCTACCAACTGTGAATGGACCAAGGAGTGTGATGAGTCTTTTGAATCCTTGAAATAGTCAGTACAACAGCCACCGTTTTTTACTAGGTAGTACGCAGGGGATGTGCTATGTTAATACTTAACAGTATCAAAGCATGCGGTCAGTGATGTGTTGGTGAAGAAATTTTCAAAGGTACAGAAGCCAGTCTACAATGTCAGCTAAGTGTTTAGAGGCACGGAAACACGATATACCTGGAAAGAGCAATTGGTGTTTGAATTGATTGTAGCAGTCATAATTTAAGGCCATACTTCCAGTCTCATACAGCACGAGTCATGATGAATTAGCCTATTAAGAAGATTTTGTATCTACTTGAAGCTTCTAAGAGAATGTTAAAGTGGGCAGTCGAGTTAAGTGAATTTGACATCGAGTGTAAGCCAAGAATGGCTATGAAGGTGCAAACATTAGTGAATTTTATCGCAGAGCTTATAGCCTCGTCTGACTATCCCTTGCGACAGGAAACAGTTTGGAAACTCTTTGTGGATGGTCCCTATACTGTGAAGGATTTAGAGCAGGCATCATTATGATAGGGTCGAAATCTGAAGACTTGAGGTATTCTTTGAGCTTCGAGTTCTCGATAACAAATAATGATGCTGAGTATGAGCCAGTAATCATGGGCATGGGCTTGGCAGTCAGACTTGGGGTGTCATTAGTAGAAATTTACAGTGGCTCTCAGTTGATAGTTGGAAAAGTGACGAGGAGAATTTGAAGCAAATGATGGTAAAATGGTAGCTTATTTGATGAAAGTTAAGGACATGCAAAGAGGATTTGCAAGTTTCAGAATAACCAAAGTCCTCTGCCAAGATAATGAACGAGTTGACGCTTTGTCTAAGCTTGCGTCCGCAAACTCAAAAAAATCTGCCTAGCACGACAAATGTACAAATCCTGCGACAGCCGAGTATTATGCACACAGTTCACATAGCAAACATGGAGCATGAGAAAAGTTGGATGACCCATTGATCGATTATCTTATGGAATATAAACTACCATAAGATGTATTTGAGGCGAGAAGACTTAAAATTCGAGCAGCCTTGTTCACAATAATCGATGGACAACTCTACAAACGAGGATTCACCATGCCGTACTTAAGGTGTTTGTGCCCAACTGAGGCACATAAGGTGCTATTCGAGATACATGCAGAAATTTATGGCAATCAAGGGGTAACTACCTTTGCATTCAAAGCTCTGCGACGAGGTACTATTGGACCATGATGAAGGAAGATGCCAAAGAGTTGGTAAAAAAGTGTGATGCATGTTGGCATTATGAGAATTTGATTCATATTCCTATCGAGCTACATTCAGTTATTTTTGGGATATGCCCTTTCTAATGGGGATGGATATTCTAGGGCCCTTGCTTGTGGCCAAAGGATAGAAAAAGTTCTTGCTAGTAGCCATTGATTACTTACTAAATAGGTCGAGGTAGAATCTTTAGCCACAATCATAATGACTAAAGTATAGAGTTTTATTTGGAAAAATATTATATATATGCTTGGTATACCGAAAGTCCTCATTACCGACAATGACAACCAGTTTGACAATCATGGCTTCAAGGCCTTTTGTACAGGTTATCACACAAATCATAGAGTCACTTCCGCCGCTCACCCCTAGTGTAATGGGCAGGCAAAAGTAACAAACTGAGCGATACTAGGAAATTTGAAGACGAGATTGGAAAAGGAAAATGGGCTTTGGGAAGATGAATTGCCTAATGTGTTGTAGGCGTATCACACGACCCCGTGAGAACCAACGGAAGAAACACCTTTGAAGTTATCTTTCCGAATGGAAGCCGTTGTCCATGTGGAAATCCTAAACCAAACTGGTAGAATGAAAGTTACGAAGCTTGACACAGTGGCTACCAGCGCGGAACTCGACCTACTTGAGGGAGTGCGAAAGAAATAGCTGTCAGGATGGCGACTTACAAGCAAAGCTGCCGAATACCTTAATCGAATGGTGAGACCAAGAGTTTTTCAGCCGGTAGATTTCATATTAAGGAAGGCAGCAACAGCGGGGCACCCTCCATCCAAGCTTAGGTCAAATTGGGAAAGACCAAACGATGTGATTTGTAGCCTTGAAAATGGGGCTTATAGTCTAAAGGACTTGAAAGGAAAATCACCGGGCAAGCAGTGGAACACCGAACATCTCAATAAGTACTATCACATGCAGGGATTTCAAATCACATGCTGTCATTTGTAAATATAGTTGTTAGGGTGTTTTATGAGTTTTCCTAGTGTAGTGTTTAATATTTTTTTGTAATTATAGTCGTTAAGATGTTTTATTGGTTTCCTTAATGTAATGCCCTGCACACTCTATTGTAATCGTTAAATGAGAGGTCTAAGTGACAACAGATGATGAGGGCACTAAGGTAATGCAAGCCAGTTGGGACGTCTCGGAGCGCCTACTGAGTCTCTAAATCTAGGCAAGTTAAATGTCAGTCTGGTGGTGAGTTTTCAAAATCAAAAAATGGTTAAAGCTAAAAATCACTATATCTCGTACTCTACAATCCTAAATCGCTCGACATATAACGGTGAGCAACGAAGCCAAAAAATTGGTTAGCTCAAAATCGCTCTACGGTCTTGTGGTGAGTTTTCAAAACTAAAAAATGGTTAAATCTAAAAATCATTAGACCTCGTACTCTACAATCCTAAATCGCTCGATACATAGCGGTGAGCACCGAAGCCAAAAAATTGGTTAGCTTAAAATCACTCTACGGTCTGGTAGTGAGTTTTCAAAACCAAAATTGGTTAAAGCTCAAAATCACTGGGCCTCGTACTCTACAATCCTGAATTGCTCGACCATAGCGGTGAACAATGAAGCCAAAAAATCGGTTAGCTCATAATCACTCTAAGTTTGGTGGTGAGTTTTCGAAACAAAAAAATGGTTAAAACTCAAAATCACTAGACTTGTACTAATCCCAAATTGTTTGACACAGTGGTGAGCAACAAAATAAAAAAAAGGAAGGATCGGTTGGCTCGAAATCACCATGCAGTCGGGTAAAGAGCCTTCAAAATCTAAAGTTGGTTAAGACCTTAGTTCGCTATACCCCGAGCTATACATTCAACATAGCTCAAGGGACTCTACAATTCAATGTAGACCAAGGAGTTTCACAATTCGACATAATCCGAAGGGTAGGGCGGTGAGTAACGAAACTAAAAAATTGGTTCATGATCGACAATTGAAATATGAGAATCGAAATCGCTACCCGGGCCTGTGGTCGACGTGTGCGTGTAGACTGATAACAATCGACCCATGCCTGTCTGTCATATGACGATCAATGACTGACGGTTGGCTGTTATGTAGCCCGTGTACCTCCAGTGGTTGTTGCACCCACCAACCACTACTCGATTGAATTAGAAGAGTTGTACATGTGCATAGATAGGCAAATTAACTTTCGCATATTGGCAAGCGACGCCTACACTACAAGATAAAAATACTAATCAACAATAATGTTCCATAAGAATGCGTTCATACTTAAAATAAAGTGTGATTGTTTGTCCACATCCCGGACCAAGAGAAATCACTAGACAATCTAAAGATAAAAATGAATAATAGTAAAAAGTGCTAAAAGATCTACAACAAAAAACTATGTCAACCCAAATGCAAAGTCCCTTCGCTTTCATCTCACGATGTGCACCCGCATGTCTTGGATTGAGGGGATCCGCTCTCTCTTTGTTTGCGTTATGCTAGAAACCTATCGAAAATCGAATGACTGGTAGAAGTGTGCTTAGTAGATATACACTCCTTGGTCAATTTGATGGACGCCGCCATCAAATTGATAACCTGTATAATACTAAAAACAATCACACCAAAAAAGGTATCCAGAATAAAAATACTCATGTATCGATTAATACCGATATAAATAGCAAAGCTATTCAATTCTGTAATTTAGTAATTCAGTAATTTTGGTCATACGCGCGCGAAGCTGCCCGAAGGCTATTATCTGGTCATACACTATGGAAACACATTCACAATAGTGCAGAGATGATAAAATCACCATAATGGTTATACACTGTGGAAACACATTCACACCAGTGTAGAGCGAGTAAAATCACCTAGGTACTTTTTGATGATTTTAAAAATAACTTTAGATACGTTGAAACATACTAATAGAACATGTAAATGAAATGAATTATTTGAATTGAATTTAAAATTTTAAAAGAACTAATTATAAAATCCATGTTATTTTCATGCTGTCAATTCAACTATAACAAATATGCAACTTTTTGACATAATATAAATTTAATACATACTTATTTCTGAGAATTAAGTTTCTCCTGTCATTCAAGACAAGCCACATGCTATGAAAGTCGATAAACTCTTTCAATCATTTCGTTACCACATGAAATATGATACAAAATAACCAATTTAACCACTATCATATTAAATAGCTTTGAATATAATAACTGAATACTAAAACTTGATTTCTCAGTACTTGAATAAATTACCCAAATTTCGTTTAATCCACTGGAGCTAATTCTACTTTCTAATACCTTCACCAGTATTTACGATATCCAAATTTACTCGTCCCAATCTTAAAAATAATCACACCTTCCAATCTAGTGAAAACTAACAACCAACAACTCAACCAATTTAACTTTCATCTTGTTCCATAAATTCATGCTTTTACGTGAGTTATTTCATCAACATAACATTTCCACAAACTATGTTTACTCAAAAATCCAATTAAAAATTCTACGGTTTGCTAGAATTGCTTCCCTTATGCAATTAGCATAAGAAATCAAGAAGGCTGGCTTAAAATTGTACTGCTTTTACTAAATTTGAAAATTACACCAACCAATTAAAACCCTCGATATTTAGCATAAATTATACCATAAAACATTTACTTCTATACCTCTTTAAGATAAGAAATGAAGAAATTGAACTCAAACTTGAAGAAGTTAGCACATAATTCCTTCATTCGTTCCTTTTTTCCCCTTTTCTTTCTCTTTTTTCTTCCTTTCTTTTTTCAGTTTTCTACCTTACCGTTCCTCAGATTCTGTGCGTGTATAGAAAATGAAGAATAGGTTAAATGGGTGGAGCACTAATTCAAATTTTGCAAAGGAAGTTCCTCATCTTCCATTTAATATAACATTTAGTCATTTAACTTCCAATAATAGTTTAGTACATCCCCAAATTTAAATTTAATTCATCTTGAACCCTCAAGTATTGTCAATTATAAAATAAACCCAAGAAAATAATTTATTCCATATAAGTCCCTATTTGACTTTGACTTTGACTAGTCGTACCTTTGACTTTGAATAAGAAATCTTGAATTTTGACTAATATAAAATGGGGCATAACACAGATCCTCAAGATTTTGAGTTACGATTTTCTAAAGTTGTCTATCTATATAAAGTTTCAGAATCGGTTCTTCGTATTTAAAATGATATCCCAAAGTCTGCACTTCATGCATTTGCATAAACTAATTGCATGAGTCTGGCACAGACGGGATAATTTTTCCAGGAAGCGTAAGAACTGCTTTGAAACTGCATGAAATCCCCACAAGAGGAGGGTAAAGTCAATATTTCCCCGCCGCGTACAAAATAAATTTGGTAGCTGAGTGCACACGTTTTTTTCCTCCCCACATTGATAGAAGTAGATAAATGGGAATTAATTCTAACTCTTAGAGTCCATATGATTTGAAATCATCTTCATCGAAGATCCGTAGAGTGAGTGATTTACGTATGTTTTTCCACAGTATGCCGAAATAATCCTAAAATTCTTTGCCGAAGCACTAATTAATTTATCAATTTATCTTAATGAATGAATTAGACTTTTAAATTGTAGAGTGTCCTTTTTGAACATGTTAGGAAGTTACATGAATAAGTGGTATTTATAGGAAACCCATCTAAACCCTAGTCTAAACGGAAATAAACTTTAAAAGATTACAAAAGATATCAAAAGTAGAATCCTAACATAATTAGGAAATTCGCGTCTTGAATAATACTATGCGGCCGCATAGTATTATTACTTGCGGTCGCATAGACCAATTTTGGACTGCCATGGATTTTCTGCAAGCCCTCCTTCCGTTACTTGAATCATGTTGATCCATCTAGTTTCTTCTCCCGAACCCAACACGAAACTTGTTCACTTGCTTGTTAACTTTGACATTTCGTTCACCGTAGTTTGAGCGAGCAATCTCATCGCCTCTTTCACCCGTCTTGCTCTCGACCGTGTCATCGGACCTGCTTCGATAATCAACGAATCCTTTCCCGGGCTTGACTTTGACGCGCTCGACTTCGTGCTCACATCATGTATGTTAGTGGCACTTGGGATGCTAGAACTTAGGACGTCACATCAGTACTCGAGTCCGAGCAACATAAATCACCGAGCAATTCCATTTGTACAGCAAGGGTTGACCGAAAAGGTTAACAAACTCTCACAGTGGTGGGACCCATTGTGATAAAAAAAAATAATTACCCACCCACTCACCCCATGTTTGAGAGCTTGTCAACAAAGCCACCCCCTCTCCCCTGTACAAGTAGCACGGTTGTAAATCACCTTTGTTGTTGATTCAAATATATTTTAAGAGGGAACGAAAGTTGGTTTAACAAGGTAGTTACCATAATTTAGGAGAGGTTTTATGACTAGATATCTAGTGTTTCATATCCTGGATTATGTATATTGTTAGAATTTGGGTTGATATGTCTGGGCGTGTTTGTCAGGGGCCAACTAAATGCACTAGGGCTTGATAATGGAAGACATATGTTGTATGAAATGATTGAGAAGACATGAAAATGAGTACACATTTGAATGCATGTTGCATTGAGTTTTATTGTCATGGAACATTGGAATGGAAACTGATTAGTGTACTTATTCCATGATTGGAAGGGAGATTTGAATACCTCCATTCTATCACCTTACCATGCCAAATACGGAGGGAGGGAGGGAGGGAGGGAGATTTGTTAATATTTTATTTGTGAAACAATTAATTATGGTGCATTTTTACGGGTGCAGATGATACAACTCTTACATTCTCATTTACTTTTTATCACTTGCGTTGAAGACTCAAGTTTTAAATCAAATGAGTTGTCAATTTACCTTTTAAGATTGGGTCATTCTTGAAGTAGACAAAAGTCTTTTGAGTTATGTAATATTGCATTTTAAAGGTTTTCATAATATTAGAATAAGTAACTCTAATATTGAAATTAATTATATTAAAAGTTTATTTGTAAGTAAATTTACTTATTCAGAGAATTCTTGAAACTATGACAACTGGAAAAGATTGGTGGGTGGGAACCGTGGTTGTGAGATTGGAACTCTGACGAATTGCTATATTAGAAGAGTCGATGAAATCTAGCTTCAACTCCGTATCATCATCCGGTTTTAGTTTCGGGTCAAGTATTAATACAATAGTAAATGACAAGGATTTGGACATATTTCAACCGTTTGATCATCATGAGCACGTCCTGATCTCTAGATTAATTAGGACTCTGGAATCCAAGGAAGAAGTAAATTGTTTTGTTGTTGATGTTAGAGAAAATTACATTCATTGTTTAAATTTAAATTTAAATTAACACTTACATGTTCGATCATATTTCCTTATTGGACTTTCAATTTTTTTTTTTAATATTTAGACCTAACTTTTTATGGACGTGGATACAAAATTGTTCATTCATATTACTAATTTTTCCTCAAGCTGTCGACATAAGAGAATATTCTAGAATGCATTCAATAATACTAGAAAGTTCAGCCACAGAAATAAGCATCTATATATATTTGTGTTCAATCATGCTATAGGAAATTTTGATAGACAACACATGACATGAAATTATTGGAAGATGGAGAGAGAGAAAAAAATAGGCTAATCACGTGTCGCCCCATTAGCGTCGGTATGAATTCTGTCAACATTTTTTGTACTCGTTGCTTTTTTCATTTGTGTTTGCTCCGTGAATATGTACGGGTGGTCATCTAGAGAGACGATGAGAAAGAGTGCAGGAACGGTAGAAATGATTAGAGAGAGAGACATTTTATGTATTATAATAGAGAAAATAGTGATGAGCGCTCCATTTATATATAATACTAGTTTGTTGCCCATGCAATGGACGGGTGGAGTTATTTTGAAAGTAAAATTAGTGTTGAACGAAGTAAGTAAAATGAGCTTAATTTGATGTGGTCAATTTACATATGATTTTACTCTTCGGAATTTAGCAAAATGAGGAAATTAAATGTCATATATAGGTGGGATGATGAATCAAAAAACTACTGCATCAAAGATGACTATGCAAGTGTTTTTTTATCCATCTCTTCTGTCGGAAGAATTTTTGGTTTCTTTTTGTGGCCGTTCAAGTTCATCTGGTATCAGAGTAAAACTCAAGGATTACAAGAATAAAAATACGTACAAAAAAGAGCAACAAATAATCTATTTTTTCCACAAGTGAAATTAACAGTAGCATTCCCCGTTGCTGAAGTTGTACTTGTTGAAGTTTGTTAATTCTATATCGAGCCTGATGAAGTTCCACTTGAAGGATAGATATAATTGGAGCAGCATTTGTTGGTTGGTTGAGTATGGGTTAACCAATTACTTGCTTTCATGTATCTAATGTTTTGCAACCAACAAGATCCCACTTTGTTGCCCCTTCCATTGGGTTGTAAAGTTCAAACAGGGCTTAAATTGCAAGAAACAAAACTATTTTTAATCCTACTTCTTATAAAAGAGTGGATCCGAATTGTACTGTTCATC
>CAIGRS010298226.1:0-12499 GCA_903798395.1 Fraxinus floribunda
GTCAAACGGATACCAAACTTTCAATATTTTCCATGGAAAATTATACCAATCAAACACAATTAATTACAATTCCCAGCAAAACAATTTCTAGGAAAATCTTTTCCCTGTAAAACATTTTCTTTCCACCCATTTTCCATCTTTCTATCAAACGGACCCTAAGAATTGAACACGCTGCTATTTATTAAACGCACATATTCATGGAAAGGATATCATATAAGAAATAGAATCACTTACTCTGCAATCTTCTCTCTAGTTGACTGATAAATGCTGGAGAAACAGTGGACGACAGGATAATAGATGCTCCAGTTGGAAGGGCTACAAACATCAAAGAGGCAGTGAGTCCTGTTCATCGAAAATATTCCAGAGGAAACAAACATTCTCATTTCTCACCTCCCACAGCACTATGATCACCATATAGAACACTTTCAGCTTGAGATTCATTTGTAACCATCACAACCAGTACATCAACATCTGGAAACAAAGATATGTTGGAAATAACATTACATATTTACCACTACTAACTCAAATCAAATGGCGGTCTCTCTCCAAGCCTGTAGCCTATTTTCACTTCAAAAGAGAATATGATGAACTGGTCTAATCATAATCCTGTGTTTTAGTGGAGCCTATAACCGAGTTCAATCATGATATTTTAAGGATGAAAATGAATTACTTAAAAGAGTTAAGAAGACAAACAAAGTAGTAAGTGCCATCGACACTCATTGTCCCTTGAGACGAAATTGAAAATGATACTTTTGGTAGGAATTGGTTATTTTGGTTCCCACTAAATGAAGTTTGAATCTCCCAAAGGCTACAAAATACTTTCATAACGAATCTTGCTAGCAACCTTGATCAGCCAATAATTTGGACCACATCCCACAAATAGAGGCAGAAATAATAACCATGAATGTTAGAGCGGTAAAACACATAATTTTTGGACAAATTAGACCTTTATATTCTTTGCAGTTTCCTTTCGTAAGTTTGCAAGACTACCTTTTGATGCTTCTGCAGGGGAGTTGCCTATCAAGCCACCTTCATTTGCAAATCGAGATAGTGTAGGCTTATAAACCTATTTGCCAAAGATGAAATTATCATTAATTCTAAGATCTTTCGCTACCGTTATTTTCACAATACCAAATAATCAATCTGCGATTAGAGCTTCTAAGGCACAGATTCAGAGGTGCAAAAATGCAGCTGTCCATATAAAACAATGCCATTTCACTCGTGCAGTAGAGACAAAGTCAGAACAGGCTAAACACTCTCATGAGTCATAACAAGAGGCAATGCAAGCTCACTTGGAAAGATAACCAGTAAGTAACATAGTTGATAAAAGAAGCAATAATGTCAGTGGCAGACCTATATTCCCAAAGGGGACATGACCCTCAAGTTTGAGAAAAAATTGCTGCTAATGCTTTTTATATACACAAAAAATAGTAAATAGATAAATAAAATCTGATGTTTTAATTCACCATAATCCTAAATTTCCATCATTGATTCCTCACGATATGTATTATGTGCCCTACATCTCATATGACATTACTGAAGCCAATTACTAAGGTCAATAGTTGACTAATGTGTTTCATGACCGTCGACATTGGGTATTAATGATCAGTTTATCCTTTCAATTCTCTCGATCGTTTTTCCCACCTTGTTATGGATTTTGATAATGATCTATGAATATGATTAGTTTTTCAAGATTTTAAACAGTTGATCTTCATTTTTTATTCACAAGTCATGTTTTTGCTACAAGTACGGATTTGGATCCAAAATTAGACAAGTTTTGAAAAGAATGCCAGTAGAGAACAATGACAGCGGTTACTTCAAGGTCACAGGAGAGTGCCCATATCCTAGGTCATCAGAATATCTTTTCCTCCTATTAATCTAAACCTCAATTATCAGCTCGCATCTGTATTCACAATTAGGAAGAAAATTTATAGAAACTTCTATAAAGATGTGGTTATTATCGAATCCAGCAACTGATTTCATTTAGTTAGAAATCTTACATTTACACTTCTGTGAAAATTAAGTCATTCACACAGAAATAATACTTTCTAACAAGTTTAAGTCAATAAATAATAATGATTAGCTAAATTAGTGGTAATAAAACCACAATGCCATCCTGGACGAAAATAAAACCAAAAAACAGAACAGGAAAAAAAGTTGACATCTACAGTAAAACCTCTCTATAGGAATAACCTCCATGTAGTCATAAAAATTATGGTCCCAACTTGGACCAGCTATAAATAAGAATAACTCAACATTGTAATAAATTATAATTTTTCTAGACCCTGTCTTAAGAAATTTGCCTCCACATAGTATAATTATTATATATTGCATAATATTAGGCTTTTAAAGAGAAAAACATTAAAGAGTACAAAATTTTAGAACTTTAAGATGACTTTTGCATATTTCCAACACAACATAGATATAAATACTAGTTTCTTGAAAGTATGTCCATCTCTTTTATCAATGTCTATACATTGAATTTGACATGCTCCATTAATTATTAATGTAATACATACTTTACCTCTATACCACTTGCACTAAGGATAACCCAGTCAAAATAATGTAACTACACCTCTATTAAGTTATATAACTTCCTCAAGTAATAAAAGAGTTTGGTCCCAACATTCCAATACAAAGGTTCCACCATATAATCTTTTCCTTTTTTACTATTCACTTTCTGAAGCACAATCGGTTTCATTTTTACTATGTGTGTTTATTTTTTAGCATCTGATTTAGGCTGGCAGATTTTTATATGAAAGCCTGAGTCGAAGAACATTCAGATGTAATATATACGTCACCACCATGCACAAGATGTAGATGATAACTGGAAATGCAGTTCATGGAACTACACATTCTTCACTTAATCATACATTTCTGTTAAATATGAGGAGCTATGATAAAACATGATAGGCTGAATTAAATACTCACGTCGTAACCAACTACAGAAAAATTTGATTTCAGAAGGTGAGTTGCCATGCCAAAACCCATAGCTCCAAGTCCAATAAATCCAATTCGTTTCACAGTATCTGAATTGGTTGGCAATTTGTGAGCCAGTTCCTGAGGATCATAAGTTTTCTCATTGGCTGCATCTATGACGTTCACTCCAGATAACTTTTCCCAGACCTGTTGGCACACAGTTATGGATGGTGATGGATATTTAGAACTTATATTTCTGAGAAGAAATAGCTTTGAAAGAATCTCAGTTAGCTTTCTGCTGTAGTATTACTTTAAGCAATGTGGCATCCTCGACATCCTTCAATTTATGTGAAGATCCTGAAGAAAAGAGCATAAAAAGTGAAAACCAGGTTGCATTAGAATACTAGATTTAATGTTTAAATATTAAATATACGAGTCCAAAATAAGTTTAATATGAGATGCGTTTGCTATACCTGCTAGAAGTTGCTGGTGAGCAACAGCTAAAAGTGGAAGAGGAAATATAAGTGATTTTGCCATATCCAGTACTGTCCCCTTAAATGCAAATAAAATCAATTAGGAAAACAAGTTGATAATCAATATTGAAGTAGAATGAAATGCGGAGTTTGCCTGCTTTTATAGTTAACTAGCCCACTCCCCATTATCCTCAAGTCTTTTTCTCTTATAATTTGCCAACTATTATGTAAAAGGAAATGTGGACTAACTAGTACTACAATGGAAATTTTTTATCTAATTATTGTAATGGATTAGAGCATCTCTCTAAATACAAAATAATCTTTATTTTAAAGAGTTAATGTTTAAAAATAAGCTCCAAGAGGCTCTCTAAATGGAATTGGATTTGACTCCATATTTAAAGAGCCAAACTCACTATCTATTCTCAATGAACAATGATTGCATTTAATATGTCACAAATTCGATAATTTACTTCTTAAACTATTCAAACCATATTTAAATTGATTGGCCAATGACATATAAAAAATAATGTTAAATAAAATACGAGGAGAAATCAACAAATGTTTCTCGAGAAAATCAAAATGAAAAGCCAAAAAAGAAAGCATTGTTTTTTTTCATAGGTAATTGTATAATTTTATAAATCAAAGCTAAAAATAATACACAAGAAGTGCATTATCAATTTCAACAAGATAGAAACGATAAAAAATTAGGCAACTCTTATATCGGACTAATAGTTGCAGCCTTAAACTAACTATACAAAGTAAAGTAAAAAAATTCCCTAAACTGCTCCGTCGTACGTGTTTGATCTTCAAAGCAACGCCCATTTCTTTCTCTCCACACACACCATACGATGCATTCTGGAATGAGATCCCACACAAACTTGCTTTTCTTATCTTGAAACTTTCTCTTCCATGCCCACACCACCTCTTCTATACGCCTTGACAACACCCAACTCATATGTTGTGAATGTCATTACACATCCAACGAACACTGTCACAATGAATGAACGGGTGATCGATCGTCTCTCCGTCTCTCTTACACATATAGCACCACTCCGTAATATAACAACCCTTTCTTCGAAGATTATCCGTCGTTAACACTTGGCCCTCACAACCGTCCACAATAAAAAAAAGCTACCCTTGGAGGTAATTTACTTTGTCAAACCCTTTTCCAGGGGAATGACCTCTCTGCACGATCCAGTAAGGATCTAAAATAAGTACTAACAGAGAATAAACCATCCCGTGCCGCTCTCCACCTGCTACAGTCGACCTCTCCTACCTGAACCATACTGGGAGGCCAAAAACAACGCATAATCATCCAACTCTCAGTCATGTAAGCTCCTCCCGAAAGCGATGTTCCAGTTCGGCTTTCCATTAAATATCGCCGTAGCGTCACTCACCATAGCTGAGGGTTTCAAAGCAATGCGGTGTAAAGAATTTTGACTCTCTAAATTTAAAAATGCTCTATATAATGCATAAGATACTCTTTAAGAGTCTCTTAGAGATGCTCTTAGAAGCTAAATCAACATTATGTTTCATTTTTCAATTTTGTGATTGTTTTTATGCTATTCTCCATATATTTGACTTCGATAAATTTTCAAATATACAGACATGGAACAAGAGACAAAGAACAGGTTCCCTTTGCAGTCACATTTCCACAGCCATCTCCCCATCCCACAAAGGGGGGCACATTTCATTTTAAAAAGAACAGGTTCAAAGATACAAAAGCAATTGCAGATTAATGAGGTTATGCCTTCAAATATTCCCTCAATAACAGTATCAGAACTTGATAAAAGTTTCTAAGAAAGCTTTCTGACAAGTGGACACTTTAGACGGCAATCAGACGGCCCGCCATATTGCCATTGCATACTCAAAAACCCACAACCCAACCAGCCTCACTCCTTCGCATAGCTCCACAATTTAGTTTCACCATTTGCCACAAGCATTACCAACAAATGAAATAGTTCAAGGCCACCATCCATTTCTGTCCAGTCTAACTTTCTTTTTGAAGCCTTACTTTCCTGTGGCCAAAAAGAAATAGAAAGCCATTTGTCTTTGATGTAATCATATGAATATGTAGAACTCAGGCACCTAATCTATGCTTTCAATGAACTCAGGAAGCAGCCTGTAATAAATATCCTCACTTGAGATAATTTGAGTTGAAACATAATTTAATGTTGCCCTATTAGGAGTGCATGTGTAGTACAATGTATCCCCCAGAAAGTTCATCAATATCGACCATTTTTCCATGCACTCGATTATATCAATCTAAACAAGTGATTTCTCCATGGATGACGTGACATTTAAATTCAAAGAATTATTGGATGTAAGACAAGATGAAACATCCCATCTACACAAATGTCAACAAGCAGCAACAGGAAATATAAATAAATATATTGTTTTTAGCATATTTTAGAAATCTTACCAAGTTTCGAACAAAAGTATTGAGAAAGTGATGCTTGGTTTGGTTACCCGCTAACAACTGAGGAAGGTAATTCTTGAAAACCCTGCAGAATATGGAAACGATGAAAAACATTACTTGATCCATTTAGGTGGTCAAATCACGAGAAAATAAGAATGAAATCATTCATGAGAAGCCCAAAATAGATAAAAATATGAAGCAGATAAAGAATGAATATGCTGATTCAGATGACCAGAGCAAAATATACCACTTAAGCCAGCCCAATTTATTTAGTCTTCATACTACCAAAGAATTAGCAATGTGTGGTTATCACTTATCATTGCTAAACAAGTTTTAGAGACCATGTAGATCACCTTATTGTGCATAGCTCTCCTACCTAAAGTCATATCCAGATGATTGAACTGAAAATGCAAATCCCCTGACCAACATAAGGTCCAGCTATCACCCCACAAGGCACACGCCACAGCAGATGGATATAGGGTTATGTTTTGATGATAGAGATACACCTCATTATTCTATTAGCATGATCTGGACTTCGATCAACTTTACAATCCTAAGAATTTTTTTAAAAAAAAAAACTAAAATAAAATTAGTACTGGCTTTGCTTGTTACTCTATATTCTCTAATTCAACATTACACCCTGGATCACTCATTTGATGTTTAAATAAAAATAGTCTTACTCTCTCATTTTTGTTCAATTAAGGAGCGTTTTGTTATAATACAAGTTACAGTTCCAATTAATAATTTCACACTAGTCTTTTAAAAGTTGAGCCTTGAGAGCAGGCCAGAATAATTCCTACATACAGAAAGCATCCTTATGGCTGGTCCATAAAAAAAATGGTCAAGGACACTGTAAATATGAAACCAAGACTGGTTTGTTGTATTCTGCTTGCAAATGTGAGTTTGTAGAGGTATAATTATTATTCTATTTATTTATTACCAAACTGACAACTCTATTTTATTTTTATATGCTCTTCAGGTAATAAAGTAAAAGAAAACAACTGAGGAGAACCGAAATGAGCTACAAGTCATCAACCTGCCTATGGTTATTTTGTTGCCCGACATCTTACCTGAAAACCTTACCATATCTTGTCCTATTCTTAGGAATCAAAAATCGGACAATGAAATTGAACCCTATTGCTGAAAATGCCGCACACGATCACGGTGAACCTCCAAACCCATTCGTAATTTTGATAGTACTAATAATCAAAAGATCTTTGCCCCTATTAGGTGGTAGCCACATATTTGATTTATGGTCAGCATGAAAAAAAATTCTCACTGTTTGTTCCTGCATCAATTACACTTTGTGCAAACTGCTACAATAAATACGACCCGAATTTCAGCAGCTGATTTTATTGATTGCTTCAAATAATTCTGTAAATATGCTATAATCAGATGAGAAACCTTGCACTATAGAAGTACAAGGGATAATTATCCACAAACAGAAACAAGTGACAGAGGAAGAACGAAACAAATTGCAAGTAACATGTACATTGTAATGTAGCTTAGAGTGTTACTAAGTAAAGAACCACATATAAACTTGCTTCTTCTAATAGATTGTGTGTACACACACACACAATCAATGAGAAGAAACAAGTAAAAGGGAGAAACATTACACACTAACACATTTAGCAAGACTAGTAAACAAGCAAATAAGTGTAAGTGAGTGAGTGTGTGATTCAAGGTGGACAAAACCAAGGACGAAGCAATTATATGAGTGTACTCACCATGAATTTCCTGCAGCATTAGAGATGATATCATAAATTATCAATGGATGAATCCCTGCTTGAGCACCTAGAGACATGGCTTCAAGTGAAGCTACAAAATGAATGCCTTCAAGGAGCTCAATTACCATTTTACATTTACTGCAAAGGGAAATAAAAAGCTTATTTTAAAAAACATAAGATAGATCATTTACACTGTTCATAGATTTAGTTGCAACTAGAATATTATATTATATATCTTTTATCTGCAACAATATTCTAGGTATGTACTTGGACAGTATATTAATTTATGAAATCTCCTATCAATGATTAAATGAAACATAATTTCTTGTTCTAAATAGGGCAGGAGACATATGAAGTCAAAGAAAGCACACCTTCCCGCACCAAGTTCACCCTCAAACATGAAAAGTTTTTCGCACATGGCTGCTCATAAAACAACAGTTGGAATAAGAAGTGTGAGGAATATCTAAGAGAAACATTTTCCATATTTTTTAGCATAAAATTGCTTCAAAACAACTTGAAGAAAAAAGAAGACTGAACCTGAAAGGATAGGCTGTGCACGTGAGGTGGAATCAGATCTTCCTGAAGATACAATCTGAATGACAAGAACAACAGCCATTCTGTATATCAAATAATAGGAGAAAAGATAGATTTAATCTTTAAGTAAAGCATAACTTTTTTACCATCACTTTTCCATTCAAAACCTCAGATACTGCCTTCAAGACGTACATGTCAACAACAAAATCCATCTGATAATCCTCTGCAAAAGCAAACCATTGAATAAATATATATGAGACAGTAAATTCGGTCATGATTAAAAGAAACTAAAGTTGGACAGATGCATTAACCAATTGATGTCATCATCTATCTTATTTCAGTTTTTAAGTAGACTGGATTATTTCCCCAACTTTAATATGGGTGGGTGTGGGGTTTAGCAGTATAATTACTTCATAATTGCATAAAAAATGTATTAATTGGCACACTACTTCATGGATCATTTATGCATTAATTGGCACACCTACGTCATGGATCCAATATTATAAACTGAAATATAAAACTATAAATTAGCTTTTATACTAGAGTGGAAGATGAAACTTGCACATCCAATGCCTGTAGGGAGAGACATGGAAGGATGAAAGAGGCCAAAAGGAAAGACAACAGAGAAACTAGGCAATCTAGGAGAACAATATGTATACATCTATTTTGGATTGGAAAAATAATGCATAATTGCAGCAGAATGAAGCTTGGAGATACAGAACAGCATGGATATTCAAGCATAGAAAAGTAAGGCGTCCATCGTGAAGGATGTGTGAAAAAATAATGTCGTCATGTAAGTGTCAAACAACAATGCAGAATCAATTTTCTTAATTTTTATCTGGTTCGATGGGGAAACTGAACCCATTTCTATAAATATCTAACTAGGAATTTCAAAGTACAGCATGTCTGATATTAAGCCTGTTTTCTTAGCCAAAATGAAATGGATGATAATCTCTTTCTGGTCAAATAAACAATTTTTTGAAGCAATATTTTTCATTTATTAATTTGAGTTTCTATTCAAGAGAACTTGTTGATTGTACTATTTGGTTTGAATTTTGATAATATGTACATCATTTTGTTCACAAGTAAACAGTAAAATATGAAATGATGTATCAGTAAGAGTTCTAAGGACTGCAAGAAAAATGGGTGAAGTCTAGTCAATTGTTTTGATCAACATGGTTGAAAGTGAACTGGGCTACTTCAAACGAAAAATGGGCAAGCCTGATGCAAACTGAATTAAACCATCCCATTCAAGATGGAGGTGATGGGTGCTATTTCATCGAATTCATTACAAAAATGAGAAAAAAAAAATTCTGAACTCAAGTAGGAGAGGGGAGAGGGGGGGGGGGGGGGNGGGGGGGGGGGAAGAGAGAGAGAGAGAAGGAAATTAAGACTTGAGAAATGCAGATAGATAATGTCAGAATCCCTATAGGTAAACTTCACAATGGCTTTCTGAAGAGAGGATGCAAACATATATTTAAAAGAATAGATAATTATTCTAGCACATTTTACTAAAGATAACACAACAAGGAATCAGCATATTAAAAAAAAGTTGCCTGTAAGACTCTTTTCCAGCTTCTGGATATGTGCTGGGCTTATGGTTGAATGGAGAACAATAACTGTGTCTTTCTGCAATTCTGGGTGTTCAGAAAAGAATTATCAGTGCACCATCAAAGGGACCAACTATAACTTAAACTACATTCGAAAGCTCGAAAGCAACCTTTTAAAATACCCTCTTGACTGAAAATAATATCATTTATTTGATCAGCGTGAGATATCAATATAACCAAAGCTCTGACACCTGCAGGACAGAAAAAAGGGAAAAATGTAAGAAATCCAATGGAAATTACACACGAGCAAGACATCAGAAAGTTATTGAAGAAAGATTCAACCATCTAAAAAGTAGGTTTGAAAATACAGAACCAAAATATAGTGCAAATTTCATTTAGTCATGGCCTTTTGTCACTAGTTCTATATATTCAGGGTTTTGCTTGTTCTCCATCTGAAAATTAACTATGGAACTTGATTGATGTAGGACAGCAACAATGTTTTGTTTATCACTGTTGTGATGACATATTAATTTCCCAATGTCTTTGTCATTATTCTCCCCATTCTGCTCAATGTTCTGACCTATTGGGCCAGCTGCCTTCATGATTTGCCCGACTCAGGCCCATTTCGAAAAAGCTCTCCATTTTTATCTCCCAGGATGCGTACATGACTGTGTGCATGCAGTGTCATTCTTTCATAGTTAAGAACTTCCACTATTTTCAGTTAAATGCCATAATTTTCAAAACCTTCAAGTCATCCTAGTAACTACCACAAGAAACGAAGATGCGTCCTACATCAGTAAATCATTATGAAAACTATTCATAAAAAAATAAAAATAAATAAATAAACAAATAAAAATGAATTTGATTGTTACAACAACTATAAGATGCAAGATTAAGAAGAAACCGATATTCTGAAAATAAGGAGAACGACAGACAAAAATGCAGCAAAAGGCAGAACTAGTATTTTCACCTTTCCCTGTCTCCATCAGATTGGCACTTCTTCTGCCCCCTAGCTTTGAGAACTCATCCATCAGAGGACTGGATGTCTGTGAATGTAAAAATTGTAAGCATTTTATGAAAATAAGACACAGAATAATACCAGTCTCAAATGTAGGTAGATGACATGGCCCTTTAGCCCTTTAGATGATCAACTTTAATGTTAATTTGATGATACCTGCAAAGCTCATCCAACAAATTTTTTAACTTTATGGCTGTATTATTTTTATTCATTCTGGTTTTCACAAAATTCTCAGCTCCCTCTATTTCAGGAGTTCTGTTAAAACTGATGTGGTAATCAGTTTATTTGCGATGGTAATAATTATCAACCAAAAACATTCCTATTGTGTACACTAACCAGACTAGAAAGACATTATTCTATGCTAGCTTAAACGTTTCCCGAAGAACTAAAACGAAGTTGGTCAAATAAAGTTACTACATCAGCACCAAACATGACACCTACACGCTTAAAAGGGTGACTAAATTAACTTGTTAGATATTGCTAAGCATGTTCATATGAATCCTATCGTAATGTCCAGTTGCTAAAAGCACGTTAATGATCAATACCCGATAAGTACAAGGTCTTCAATTTTATGTAATGAACAAGTCTTTCCCAACATTTACTTTTCTTACATCTGCACTATATGCTGCATATTTGCACTCTATTTCCAATCAAAAGAGTGAATTATATTTTCCTTTCTTTGTTCGCTGAGTACACAATATGAAATGTTTTGGTAGACAGGTCCATAGATAATGCTAACTTTTAGATGCAGAATAATAACAAAACTTAGCAGAGATTTCAACCATTCTATACAAGGATCCAAATCTATAAAATACACACTACATCCAGTACTAGTTTTCTGGAATACCCTAGTTACCTTTAAGTGACCACCCTTAAGTACCAATAATTCTAGTAAACTGCCTAAAATAAGCCTGTTGCTTGTCAAATGGGTTGATTATTTAGGGCCTCGATTAATTAAAAATTAAGCACAATCAAAACTAGCTCTATCGCAATTAAAACTTGTTAACCAAATTACTAGAATTATCAAAATCTATAGCATAAAGAATATGATAGAGGACAAATTAAATATATGATAAGAGGACAAATTAAATATTTCAAATTCCACATATTAAAGAGAGGTTTTACGATGCAAGATTGAATTTTGTCCATTATAGAATCTTGGTTCAGTGAGTAAACCATAGACTAGATGGTTTTGTAAAAGCCACCAACAAAAGAATATAAGATATTCCCTCCACCGTACAAATATAAGCCCTGTTTGGTATAGATTAAAAAGTCGCTAAAAATCCAAGTCAAAATCGACAATTAATTTTAATCACACATTTCATAAGACTCACAACTTTTATCAACTTTTCAATCACGTATTTTATTAACTTTTATCAACATCTACTAAAATCTGATTTTTAACTACATCAAGTAGGGGCATAATGTGAATTTTTTTTATCATCATCTTTATCAAATTGAATGATACCTTTTAGTTTGAGGTGCACGAGAATAGTTGTTTTAATTTTAATATTTACTTGAAGAGCATCCTCGAAAACATTTTAACTAATTAAGACTTTTGTAGAAAACTACATTCATTCAAGGAGATTCCAAGTGAGAATTGTGCAATTCAATAATTTACAGAGTTTGGCTCTTTTTTTTTTTTTGGCAGTACTAACGGTAAAACTGCCATAAAAAAGAGCTTAAGAAATCTCCTTTTAAGCTTAGACAAACATGATCTAAGTGCATAAAATTTGTCTAACAAAGTTACTTATTTACTCTATAGCACAAACACTTCAATTAGGGTAGCGTGTGTCGGACACGAGTCGATACCGATACATCTCGAATACTCTAGCGTAATCATTTTTCTTTTTATATTA
>CAIGRS010298282.1:0-10290 GCA_903798395.1 Fraxinus floribunda
AAACAAGTGTGTGAAGCCCGGAGAAATGGAGAGGAGTTAGGACGATCAGATCCAGTCAAAATGTAGCCATCTTCACCATGAACGACATACTAGAATATCAATGAAATCGGACCTCAAATGGACCTTCAATCAATGGCAAGAAGAGACCGAACTCTTCTTGCTCTCTCCCTCACGTAGCTCTCTGTTGTATGTGTATGTATGTTAAAATCTTCAATTGATTCCATTTCCTTTGGTTTAGAATTAATTGGTTTTGGGCCAAAGAAAGCAAAAGCCCATTTATCCAATTATCAAATGGGCTCCCTCAAGTGAGGGAATACCCAACATCTCCATACCCCCGTTTCCTCTTTCTATTTCGCTTGCCTCGTAAGCAAAGTTCAACTTGATCAAAACCTATCCATTTATTAGTCTCATTATAGAAACAGATTACATCAAAAAAAATTCCTCTTTCTCCGACTCAACTTTTCTATCTCTAACCATGTTCAAGAATATTCACTTGTACTTTACCTTACTGGTAATGTTAGTCCACATTCTTGTCCCAACACAATCACTGCCTGAAGGTGCACTGATTACACAGATTCCAGGTTTCAGTGGCACTTTCCCTTCCAAACATTATTCTGGGTAAAAATGTTATGAGTTTCTTGTTTTTTGTGCTTACTTTGATGCTTTTGTTAATGGGTCTTTGGAATTATCGTTTTCTTCATCTGTGTTTTGTAGATATGTGACGATCGATGAAGTTCATGGGAAGAAATTGTACTACTATTTTGTTGAGTCTGAAAGAAATCCATCCAAGGATCCTGTTGTTCTTTGGCTAAATGGTGGTCCTGGCTGCTCGAGCTTTGATGGGTTTGTTTATGAGCATGGTAATGGAAATGTTAATGTTTTTATACAAGAATCTGAGTTTGAATTTGTCAAATGATCTGTACTAAAAAAATTACTGAATCTTAATTTGTTATTGAAGATGATGCTGTAAAGATATTAAGATATTAATCTTTTACATCCTATGTTGGATGCATAATGGGTTCTGAATCAGAGGGCAGTTTTATCAAATGCTGGTTTCCGTATCATGAATCGGGATTTTCGGGAAAGAAATAAATTGATTTTTAGCATCATACTCGTGAATTAATTGGATATCTTGGATAATATTTAATTTAACTATAATCAATTTATGGAGTTTTAACTGAATTATAAAATTCTGTTGTTCTTGTTCGATTTAATGATATTCAGAATTTATTAGTTATGACTTCCCAGCTTTCTCTGCATATTTTCATCTAGTGAGATGGGTTGTGTTCTTTACCTACTGCAATGGATTCAAGAACACAAAACATCAATATTTTTGAGTTCAGCGATAATAAAGAGTTCATTTTGAAAATATGATGTTATTGAGCATTAATTGTAGATATAATTCAGTCTTTTCATTTATTGATGCTCCGGAATGAAAATTATTTTATTTATCAAAATAAATAATGAATATCATTTTGGTGTTCTTTCTGATAAAGAAAAGTATAAAGGATTACCTTTTTTTTTTTGCATCTCTGTTTGTTATTAAAAGATTCTCTTTTCCATTTATAATTTCAGGTCCCTTCAATTTTGAGGTAGGAAAACCGCGTGGTAGCCTTCCCACCCTGCATCTCAATCCATACAGCTGGTCCAAGGTTATTATTTTCAATGTTCTTGATAAACCCTTTCATTCCCATCTAAGTAGCTATGAGATCGCATCAATTTGCTTGACAAAAATGGTTTTTCTATGTACGTACCAGATCACATGGTTTATCTTGTTTTGATTTCTCAGGTATCCAACATTATATATTTAGACTCTCCTGCTGGTGTTGGATTGTCTTACTCGGGAAATAAATCTGATTATGTTACGGGAGATTTGAAGACTGCCTCGGACTCCCATACATTTCTCCTCAAGGTGAATAATATCTATAGTGCATGCTTGCAAAGCTTATAATTTCTTATAAGCTAGTCAAACTTTATTTCTATCCACACATGTTGTAGGATCCACAAATTTTACCTACTTATTATTCACACAATTCGTAGGATCCACATCTTATAACCAAATAAAATCTTTACCAAACATGGACTTAGAAAGTTAAAATCCAAGTTGTTTGAAGTTTGATGATTTTTTTCCTTACATAACTGTATATCTTTGTTTTCAACAACTTGTTATCATGTGGCCAGTGGTTTGAGCTCTACCCAGAATTCCTATCCAACCCGTTTTATATAGCTGGAGAATCATATGCTGGAGTGTATGTGCCAACCCTGGCCTATGAAGTAGCTAAAGGTGATTCTTTTGATATTTCAGTTTTATCATTCACGTATGTTTGACAAAGCTTTTAAGCGCTTATAAGTAGGACAAAACGTCATTTTAACCACACATTTATTAGCACCCACAACTTTTATCTACTTTTTAACTATACATTCTTTGGTACCCACTACTTATATTAACTTAAAAGCTTAGCCAATCAATCAAGTCATAAGTACTTAGAAATGGGTTAAACACCGTGGTTACTGATTTCATGTTGGTCACTAAATTTTGTTTTGTTTCAAGTTGGTCACTGTATTTAAACCTTGGTTTAAGTTGGTCACTGAGCTTAAAGGCTGTCACAATTTTGTTATTTCATCCATGTCTGTTAGTTTGACCTACAAAAAAGATGACATATCAATCTAGTTTACAGCCTAGTTGGTGAATAACTAGACTGCCAATATGCCAAATCGCTTTTTTTTTTTTTTAGTCTAACTAATGGACATTGATGGAGTGACCAAATAGTAATGAAGTTTAATTTCAGTGACCAACTCGAAACAAATGTAGTACAGTGACGAAAATCTGCTTAAAGATTAGTAACCATAAATGTATTCAATCCACTTACGAACAAACTGACACTTCCCTGGAATTTCTGTAGGAATTGATGCTGGTACAAAGCCTGTTCTCAAACTAAAGGTATACATATTAAACACATCTCCTGTTAGGTATAGAATTTGCGTTGAAGTAAATCCATCAATTACAGGGGTACATGGTGGGAAATGGAGTTGCAGATGACGTGATTGACGGCAATGCTCTTATACCATTTGTACACGGGATGGGTCTCATCTCAAATGAACTTTTTGAGGTATCTGTGGCTCTGTTATTTCATATTAATTGCACAAGTTCTACTTTCATTATTCTGGAAAGTCTCTCAACCATGTTACTGCTATCTTAAGGTCATGCAAGTATTACCTGCATTACAAGCACAAAAGGATTACCTACATTTTGGTTGTCTACCTACTCTTTTCGTGATTTTTTTCCTCTTTTTATACATGGAATACTGAATTCTATATGATGGATTTTGTTGAATCATTGGAACTTTGAATCTTAGTGGTCTATAGTAGTAGGAAAGACCGAAAAATCGTTTTAATTTTATGAGCAGACGATTATACCTTATTTTCTAGCTAGCCACATTTTCTTCTGTGCATGTTGCCTATTCTGTTGAACTGCAAATGCGACTAATCATGAAAAATCTTGTTGGAGATTTGTGTTACCTCTGACTTTAACCAGAACAAAGATGAGCACTTCCAAGGGTAACATCTGGTAACACGAATTCATTAAAAATCTTGTTGGAGATTTTCGTTAACTTTAACCAGAACAAAGTTGAGCACTTCCTGGATATGGTAGTAAAATCTAATAACATCTGGTAACACAAATTTTGCTAGAGCTTCCAAGGGTCAAGCAATGGTTCATGTTCTTTACCAAGAAAATGAATCACCAGACCAAGCAATAAGCTTAATACTTCTGCAACATAATTTAAAGGGGTTGTAGTGGGATCAGCTGGCCTGGATGCTGACTACCAAAAATTTGAATGGCAGAACATTTTCCTGACATTAAGTGTCCATTACCTTAATGAAATTCAAAATATTAGAGTAGCACAGGATTTTACTTTTGTGTTTTGGATATTTCAAAATGAAACAAAGATAATCATTGTCGAACTTGCTTGTTTCTAAGCAACAATTTTCTGATACGTTTTGCTTCACGTGGCAGGAAATTAATGCTGATTGCCAAGGGAACTATTATAATCCAACGAGTTTTAACTGTGAAAACAAGCTTATCAAAGTTGATAAAGTAAGATGTTGCCAAGGGATCTACAGTTAATGCTTACTGCTTTGTTCTGTTTGGTTTTAATTTCTGAATAATTTCAGGAAATCGAGGACTTAAACATATATGACATTCTTGAACCATGCTATCATGACCCAAAAAGTAAAATCACACTCGGTAACGAGAAGTTGCCACTGAGCTTCAGGAAATTAGGTGAGACTGAGAGGCCACTACATGTGAGAAAAAGAATGTTTGGGCGTGCCTGGCCACTAAGAGCACCTGTAAGAGAAGGACTTGTCCCCACCTGGCCACAGCTTCTCAATAGTGAAAGCATCATGTGCACAGTAAGTTACTCTGACTTTTCTCTAGTCCCTTAAATTTTTGTTCAGGCTAACAAGCATAATCCAATAATCTTCTACTAATGATAAGCATGAAGTCTAGACATCTTAATCTTGTTGTGTCCTGATATTAAAGAAGAGATATACTATCCAATTGCAACTCGAATCATTAAGTCATAACGTTATGGTCATTATAGGGCATATCTTTAATCTATAACTTCTAGGAAATTCATCAGGAACTTCTATATATGTCCCTATGATTTGTCAAACCATCCATTGAGAGAGACGTTTGTGCTTCTTAAATGCAAGAATGTAAAATATTGTTACAAGGCATTATCGTTTAGACGTTTGGAGTATCAACAAAGGTATGTTCCTTTTTATGTGTGTTTGTTTGCTCCGACTTTTTGAACTTCTTATTGTGTACTTAGTGGCCAAGTTGGTTTAGTTCTTGAGCTTTACTTTCGGAACACCTTATTGGTCTTTGCCTCTGGTAGTCTTATTATTTGGACAAACTATGCAGGATGATGAAGTTGCAACTTCATGGCTGAACAATGAAGCAGTTAGGAAAGCAATTCATGCTGAAAATGTAAGTTTTCTCATCTCAAATTGCACCATCTTTTGAACGAAGTGATTTATGTCCAGTTGTATATCAGGGAAATGTAATAGGAAACTGGGAGCTTTGTACAGAAAAAATAATATTTTATCATGATGCTGGAAGCATGATCAAATATCACAAGAACCTCACATCTCGAGGATATCGAGCTCTCATATACAGGTATAGAAAATCACTAAACCCTATAATCTAATTCAGTATCCGGCCTCATCGATGTAATTCTAAATCTGCAAATATAGAGGTCTTAATTCGTTTGTCAATAAATGCCCGGGTTACCAAGACTAAGAGGATGTGTGATTAAGTTATTCCATTTGCAAGATTTACAGCAAGTAAAGAGATGGTTAGATATTATTCCCTGTCCTTCATCTTACTTTCCCATTCGTGGAACCAGTTCCTGGATGACAGAAGATTTAAGCACAAGATTTTTTCAAGTTTCTTCATCTTCTCGCCGAACAATTTTAAAAAAAATAAAAATAAATTGGTTCAGATCTATTTAATGTGTTATTGAACTTTATCAGGGAACTCCACCCATACACGTGCACTTTCAGGCAGAGAGAGGGCTGTCCAGCCGTACATACACGTTAAGATTGTCCCTTGCAAAAATTGTTGCGTCTTATTGAAATGTATTGTCATTTAATAGAAACATGTTTGTGATTATCCTGAGTGTCGTGCTTTTATTATGTTTCTGGCAGTGGGGATCATGATATGTGCGTCCCATTTACTGGAAGTGAAGCTTGGACAAAGTCGGTTGGATACAAGACTGTAGATGAATGGAGGCCTTGGCACGTAAAAGACCAAGTAGCTGGGTATCTCTCTAACTTGTGTTCATTTGTAGCTTAGTTTTTGGTCTCTACTGAAACATCCTTATTAATCAGAAGTGATCCATCTGAGGCTGATTAGGACTTTTCTTTTGCTTCTATAAACAAATATATGCGGCTTCTTTTTCAGATCTCGAGGCAAAAATTAGCCAAACCAACCGATTAACTGCCATTTTATTGTATACAGGTACATACAGGGTTATGATAACAATCTCATCTTCCTCACCATTAAGGTCTGTGCATCCAGAACTTTGTGCTTTTATTATTAATGGAAAAAGCCAAATGGGCGCCCCCCTATTGGTGGGGGGGCCTGTATGGCCAGGGCTCATTATTAATTTTGGAGTTACTTGAAAAAATAATCATAATCCCTGTTGAAAGTGGTCGAGTATTGAACTTCAAATCTTAATGATGCAGGGAGCTGGACACGCGGTACCAGAGTACAAACCGCGTGAGGCATTGGAATTCTACACCCGCTGGCTGGAGGGCCGAAGAATTTAACACGATCAGGTTATCTCCAAAGAGGGGAATAATTGTGGAAGTTGATGATGAGTGCATAGGAGCTATGGGGATGGAAAGAGGGAGACAATGTGACAATATGAACATTAAGAAAAATCCAGGGATTAATCGATGTTCATGGAACAAAGAATTTCCATGTATTATGAATTTTAATATGCTCGAATTAACTACAAGAACGAATTTCCTTGTATTTAAATGTTGGAAAATGGGTGATTTTCCAAAAATGTTAATTAAATGTAGGTAAAAATTCAAAAATTTCATTTTCTTTTTAGTTTTTTAAAAGAATGGTGTACAGCCTAGTTATTACAATTTTGGCGGTCTCTGTTTTGATTGTAAACTTAGTCCGATTTTGTTAAAATTTAGATTTTTAGTAGATTTTGATAAAAATTGTAGGTCTAATGAAATGTGGTTGAATTTTTTTTTTTTGAAAATGGGGCTAGCCAGGAGCTTAGAAGGGCAGATGCCAAGTCTAAGAAAGGCACGAAATATATATCTAAAGTGCAAAACTTTTCTAAATAAGTTGTAGCGAGACTTGATATTGAAATTTTCTAGCTTGTTCGTTTTTTTTTTTTTTTTTTTGAGCCATTTTGGATGACTTAAAAATGACCTAAAATCAGTATAGTATAATTTTGATTGGCAACAAATCAGAGGGTTTTAGCCGTTTCTCATATTCTCTTTTATTTTTTTACTTTATAAATTAATTATTTTCAACCAATATATTTCTTCAAAATAAACTTGTAAATAAAAATATATTAATTAAAAAATTATTTATAATTACATTATAATTAAAAACTACTTATAAGTAAAAAATCACTTTTATGTAAAAAAAAATTATAAAATAAAAATACTACTAATAAGACAATAATTCACTTAAAATTATTAAAAGTATAAAATTAACTTATAAATGTAAAATTGAATTATAAGTAAAAATATTAATTGTAAATTTTAAATAAATATTTAAATTTATTTAATTTTTAAGTGAAATATTAACTTACATGTAAAAAAATTACGTATAAGTAAAATATCACATATGAATAAAAAACTCATGTAGGAAACTATAAACTGAAAATTTTATGAAATAACATATATATAATTTTATTCTTTCAAAAAACTTTTAGAATCGATAGATAATAAAAGTCTCAAACATAGGTTAAATATTTTTGAAAATCACTAATAAAATCACTCAAAATCGATCCGCTCATAAACACTCAAAATTGATACCTTAAAAATGTTCATAAACGATACGTCGAAACTCCCAAGCACGCTCCCAACCTAATGAACCCAAGATGTTGGCATGCGAAACCCACACAAAAGCAATTCACACATTTTTCAATAAAATAGAATGCTTTTAAAGCCTCAAATTCTACATAAAACCGATTATACATTTCTGTAGAGCTTCGCATCTAAAACCATGATCAAAATATTTCGAATGCAAAATATCAAAATGATTACCATTTGCATACACGTGAAAACCTAATTTTAACCCCAAACGTATACATACACGATGTATTAAAGGTCACGTAAGTTGAGAATCATTGTATTGACCAAATATTATCCAAGTCATATCAACAAAAAGTTACTTCGGAAAAATCACGAGGAAACAAATATTACGTTGAGAAAAATATATAGAAATGGGAATATGTATGAACATTTATCTTTGTAAAGAAGTCAATGCATCCGTCTCTGCCTCTGCCTCTGCATCCGTGTCTGGGTGGGGTGCCCACCTTCGGTCAGTATTTTTTATTTTTTGTCTTATTTTTCTTGCTTTACGAAAGTGGTTAGTTTCCTCACCTTTTTTAAGTGTCTCTTGGCGTCTTCAACCTTTCATTTTTGCATTCATAGTCAAATTTTAGCCTATGTTTGACCTTATTTTCCCAAAAACTCATGGTGTGTTTGTTTTGCTACTTTCAAATTGTTTTCAATTTTGCAAAACACTAAAATTCTGTTAGGTTTTTTGTTTTTGAAAATGTATTTTCGAAAATAACGATAAACTTATAACATAAAATTCAAAATGCATGTTTTTTTTTTCGTTTCAAGTGTTTTCAATGAAAATTTTGAACACGCTCAAAACATAGAGAACAGTAGTTTAAATAAATTTTCAAAAATTAAAATATAAATAAAAAATTCTAACAAATTATAAAATTATAAAAGTTTCTAAAAATAGAAATTATAAAAAAAATCAAAATTAAAATTAAAAATAGTTTCAAGTTCTTATTGATCATTTAAATAAAAGTTCTAAAAAAGTATTTTAAGTGAGTACAGATAAAAATATTATCAATCCACATTACTAATTTCATTTTTATTTCCTATATTTTTAATTCAATTTAATATTCATTTTCATTTTACTTTTGTGGAGAAAAAAATATTGTAAGATTCGTCAACTTTAAAATGTATATTTTACATGATAATATATTAATATAAAATTATTTTATTTTTACTAAATAATAAATTTCAATGAATAAAATGTCAAAATAAATTTTCAGAATTTCAAACTAAACGTATTCTCTAGTTTTCTATTTTGAGAAATAATTTTTCAAAATGACAAAGCAAACACAATTTTAGTAATTTTAAAATAAACCTCTCAAAATAGAAAATTGAAAATAAATTCAAAATACAAAATTAAAACCTGAAATACAAATTAAACGGGTCCTCATTATTTTCAAAATTTATTTTCAACCATGCATTTTCTCATAAATAATTTTACATGTAAATTTAAAACTTTTCATTGTTTTCTAACCACATATTCTCCAACAAAATACTATTCTAAAATGTATTTTAATCCAAAAATGTGGCTCAAACAAATGCTTAATATCGTGCGTGCGGTATCCATACTTCATGATAAAAATTTAATCAGACGTTACATAACCACACGATTTTTAATTGAAAGTATGGATGATAAAGTTTTCCTTATCGACCCTCTCCATCCCGTTACGTAAATGGTCAAGGATTGGAAATATGGTCCATGTTCCGAATTTCTCGAACTCGCGTCATATATTTTTATTTAATTTAATTTTCATATTTTCAATGTAAATTGTATTTTAAAAAATAATAATTAAAAGGAGTAGTAAATGAAGATATTTTAATTCATGTCATGTCGCGCTTGTGGACAATACTCAACTAAACAAAAGGATAGAAATGGACACCTCGTTACCATCCCTATCTGAAAGTGTAAAATTTCATCTCAAGAGCAACAATTTTAGACAATTTGAATTATTTAATTTTTGTAATAAAGATAATATATTTAAATAATTTTATTTTTCAATCAGACATACGGCCTACTGCGTAGAGATTTGAGGCATGTTTGTGGTAGATTTTGTAGGGGGAAAAAAACAGAACTTTTGAAAAATGTGTGATTAAAAAAATAAAAAATAAAAAGCGCGTTCGTAGTCCAACGGGAATTGTGGAGAGGGAAAAGGAGAGAATAATTTCTTGATTTAAACCCTAGATTTTGGAGAATACCATAAAAAATTTGGAGATTTAGAGCTCAAGTTTTTGAAATTAAAAATTGGAATCTCGTGATTCAAAGGTGATTCAGATTCAATTTAAGAAATCATCTTTGAATTTAGGTAAAAATTCGAGTCTTTTATTCTTTGTATAATGTACGCGTGAACATTAAAGAATATTTATAATTTTTTGAGAATTCTAAATCCGTAATCCAACAAAATAATGTCATTTAGAAGGTGTTTGGTGTAGATTAAAATCAGATTTTAAATGGATTGTGATAGAAGTTTTTGAAATGTGTAGTTGAAAAAATGTGAGACATATAAAAGATGTAGTTGATATTGATTGTTTGATTTTGATTTAGATTAAAATCAAATTAAAATTTGGCCCAAACAGATCCTTAGACCAACCTAAACTCATATCCACCCAACGCATTATGTTGTATGGTTGATAGTGCAATCAATTCTTTTACATAAACTAGTTTTAGCCCGTGCA
>CAIGRS010298343.1:0-16279 GCA_903798395.1 Fraxinus floribunda
TGAAAATGTTTAACATGTTTGACTGCAAACCTGTTACATTGCCTCTTTCCAATCATTTTAAACTGCCAGCTGAATTTTGTCCTAAAACTGATGAAGAGCTTGATTAGAATGTGAAAAAATCCTTATCCTAATGTCATTGGTTCTGTGATATATCTTATGATTTGTACAAGACCTGATCTTGCACATAGCATTAGTGTACTTAGTAGGTTTATGAGCAATCTTGATGAAAAACATTGGCATGCATTAAAATGGCTTTTAAGATACCTTAAAGGTACTTTAAATTTAGGACTTGTGTTTAAATTGGATAAAAGGGGAATTATGTTAAAAGAGTTTACTGATTCTGATTTTGCTGGGGATAGGGACAATAGGAAGTCCACTTCTGCTTATTTCTTTACCTTGTGTGATACTGCTATAAGCTGAAAATCCCAATTGCAAAAAATTGTTACTCTATCTTCTACTGAAGCAGAATATATAGCTGCTTCAGATACTGTTAAAGAAAGAATATGGCTAAGTAGGTTGTTAAATGAACTTGGTTTTGTTGATGAAAATGCTATTCTATATTCTGACAACCAAAGTGTCATACACTTGAGTAAAAATCTCATGTTTCATGATAGAACTAAGCATATAGACATTAAATATCATTTTATTAGAGATGTCATATCAAAAGGAATCATGAAAATTGGTAAAATACCCACTCAGTCAAATCCTTCAGATATGGGAACTAAGATAATACATTTAAATAAGTTTCTTAACAGTTTGAAGTTATTATCTATTGATCTGTGTAATGTTGACAGGTACTTGAAGCAAATGAAAAACAATCTGTGATGTTGCACTTGGCTGCACTAAACCAAATTGTTGAAAGCAAGGTGGAGATTGTTGTGATTCGAACCATTAACCAAACTGTTAAGTTGTGCTTCCAACAATTATACTAAAGTCGTGTTTCTGGAGTGACACTTCTATTAATTGGAGTCATTGGCTGGATGATTGACACTTGGCTTTCTTCTCACCGTTGGATGAAATTCTAGAATCTTCTGGCTTTATCTTGGGCGAGACAATTGGCTGGCCATTCAGTTCATTATTCTGGCTTTTGGGTTCTCTCGTCTCTTCTCTTCTTTTAGAGAGAAAATTTCATTCTTACCTAGGGTTTACATTCTTGAGTGTTCATATAGTGTAAATCTGTGTAATCTCTTAGATCTACTTCTGATTGTTGAGAAGTGATGATTCTCTGAGTGTTTGATGCCCTGAATCTTTGTGGTTCGAGTAATTCTGTGAGGTATTTGACAGAACTTTATGATATAGCCAGTTTTGTACCTTGAGAGAGTGTTAGATCCAAAAGCTTGTGTAAAATATAAGTCTATGTGACTTCGATTTGTATTATTGAACTGATTGTAATACTTAGCTGCCATTTTTGGGCTATTAGTCCAACCGAGCAATATCCATGTTATTTGGATGCTCAACGGGGGATGTAGGCGTTAGATGTGGTCGCCGAACTTCCAGGGCTTAGGCCGAATGAAATTTTGTGTTCAATCTTTAATTTTTGCACTTTAATTTCTGTTTTGAGATTAAATATTTAAGATCTTGTTTTAATATCGTGTGTATTGGGCCTTTACAAGTATCATGTTCATCTTGAGCAAGCAACCATTAAAGCATAAGTTGAAGTTTATTTCATAGTTGCTTCTTATTCAATATTATACAGCAAACACGGGTCAAATACAAGTTCATGTGTCCAACCGACGAGAGCAAACAAAAGTCACAGTTCCTAAGATAAAACAATGGTCCAATGGACTGGGCGGAACTAAATGAGACAATTAGGTTCATGGTTATCAGACTCGACCTGGACAATACAGTAGGTCAATGGGTTGGCGGTTCAACCGGTGACCTTGTGGTTCAACCGGCGGGTCTTGTATAAAAACCTATAAAAAAAAATATAGAGTATTAATTATTTTTTAGAGGCAAAACTAAAATTTTTAATTTATTTTTCACTAATTATTTAGGTCTATAAAATAAAGTAAAATGATGGACCAAAGTTTTTTAAAAGAATATTTTTATAAAAGATAAATGATTCATTAGTTAGATATAAGTTATTGCACACAGGTAACATTAAAGTACTTAGGGTTCAAGTGGTGAGGAGCTTTTTTTTTTTAGAGGTCCAATGTTCAATTCTTTTGGACCCAAAAATTTTGTAAAAGAATTTCAAAATCCAATCAAACCGGTCAACCAAGTCGGGTAAAGCACCGATTAACTCTGTTAAAGCCCGATTTTGACCGAATCAAGTGCATTTTTATCAATTTAATCTGTTCGACCCGGTCAAGGGTCCTGGCCGCTGATTTTCCGGCCTGGCCAGGCATAACAATGGTTAAGTTTGGCATGAATGCTCTTTACTTAGCCCCTATTTAGTTTCCTTCTTTTACATAGATTTCCCTTTTTGCTTACTTTTCTTGTATTATATGAACTTGTGTATTTCATTAAAAAAAAAAAACCTAATTCTTTTGACGACTCAATACATTATTGATTTTTCCTATCTCTCTCTCTTCTTCTTTTTCTTCTTCTCTTCTTTTTGAATTGATTCACTATATTGGTTCAAGATAGCTCATGTTGTTAATATGATATCAGAGCTTATAGTTGAGTGAAAATTGTGAAATTTCTGATTGTAATACGCTGGAAATCCAAGCAGAAACCGGACAGAAAAGAAAACTATGTAAAACCATACTCAACCGCAACTAAAAATCACGATTTCGATTGAACCAAAGACCGGTTGAGAAAACTAAGACCAAATTCTTTTTCACCAGGTCTGAGAGCATCTTCCGATTAGGGGCGTGTCACCGGATGGAGTGCGTGACGATGGTGCGAGGGGCTCACGCACAGTAACGCTCACTCGTGAGAGCTATTTTTCGAGGTGCTTCCAAAAGGCAGTTTGTTTGTACTGTACATCATATTTTAATTGTAGTTTGTGGTGGTACGTTGGTTGTCGTTAGTTTTCCTTAGAATTGACTGATTTCATTGATTCGTAGTTGATTATTTGTTGACTTTATGATGACAACTGAAATAGATTATTCACTTCAATTCATTAGTGCCAGATAAAATGGTAAGAATTACTCATATTGGAGTACCGTTATGAGAAATTTTCTAAAGGAAAAAGGATTGTTGGGCTATGTTAATGGAACTTTTGTAAAACCCTAGACCACTGTTGAGAATTATGTGACGAGTTGGACAATTGGGAATTAAACAACGCGAAAATTCTTAATTGGATTCATAATTCTATTGAGCAATCCATTGGGACACAGTCGGCAAAGTTTGAAATAGGAAAGTAAGTTTGGGATCATTTTCAGAAGTCATACACTAAGTCTAACTTTGCAAAGCAGTATCAGTTGGAGATTAATATACAAGTTTTACAACAAAAGAATATGAATATTCTCGAGTTTTACACCGCTATAAATTCAATTTGGGATGAGTTGGTTCTTACAGAATCAGCGAGACTGAAAGCATGTGAGGAATATATTACTTTTAGATATGAGCAGGGAGTAGTTCAGTTTTTTATGGCACTTCGTAGTGATCTTGAGGGACTTAAAGGCTCTATCTTGCATAGCACTCCACTTCCCTCAGTTGATTCGATGATTAGTGAACATGTAGCTGAGGAAACACGTTTGAAATCTCTTGCATGAGAAGTATCTCTTCCTCCATCTAGCACCTTAGTGTTGGTTGTACCATCTCAACATTCTACACAGAATCATAACAAAGGTTATGTAAGAGTTGTCAGTGATGAGTGTAACTTTTGCAAACAAAATGGACATTGGAAGTCTCAATGTCCTAAATTATTGAAGAAGTAACAACCACAACTACATCAGCTATCTTATCATCCCAATGCTAGCATAGCTGCCGCCATGCCACCTAGTGACTCGTATGTACTTGGAACACCACTTTCCTCTGGTCCCATGTTGACTGATGTAGCAGAGCATTTTCAGAAGTTCTTAGCCACACAACAACATGTTATGTCAGCCTCTACTCATATAGGTTTGTCATCTCAGAGTCATTCGGGTATTTCTCCCTCGTAGATCTTTAACTTTTAATAACTTGCGTCCTTCTAACACGTCTATGTCCGTTATGACCGCTGATGGCATGTCATTGCCTTTAGTAGGTGTTGGTTCTATTAACACGCATAATTTATCGCTTTCGGATGTCTATTGTGTTCCAGTTCTTACTTTGAATCTTATTTCTATTGGCCAATTGTGTGATTCTGGATACTTAATATAGTTTTCTTTTACTGCTTGTCATATGCAGGATCCTCGATCTCAGAAACTGATTGGGATAGATCATAGACAATGGGGGTTATATGTTCTGGACAATCTGAGACCACACGTTGCAGCCTCTGATGTTGACTTGTCATCTTTTTGTTTGAATTCATTATCTTCTAGTTTTTATTTATGACATTCTCGTCTTGGACATGTTTCCTCTGGTCATTTAAAAATTTTAGTTTCCAAGGGTCAATTGGGAGATTTGCAAACTCGTGACATTTTTGATTGTAATGGTTGCAAATTAGCTAAATTTTCTGCTTTATCTTTTTTCTTGAAGTGTTTCTCATTGTGTTGCACCATTTGATCTTGTTCACTCAGATGTATAGGACCTGCTCCTATTACTACAAAAGGAGAGATTAGATATTATGTATCTTTTATTGAAGATTATAGTCGTTATTGCTGGGTTTATCTTATGAAACGACGATTTGACTTTCTTTCTATTTGTCGTTCAACATTCTACTGTAATTAAGTATTTTACATGTGACTTGGGTAGAGAGTATACTTAGGCTGATTTCTTTAAATTGCTTGCTCTTGACGGCATAATTCACCAAACCTCATGTACTAATACCCCACAACAAAATGGTGTTACTGAACGAAAGTATAGGCATATTATCTGCTTGTTCCATTCTTTTATCTGCCAAAGTTCCCAGTGAATTCTAGGGAAAGTAGTTCTCGCTGCCGATTCTTTAATTAATAAGATTCCATCTTCCCACACTTCAATTTTATCACCCTTTGAAACATTGTTTGAACATCATCCTGATTACTCCTCATTAAGAGTCTGTACTTGTCTTGTTCTTCGTCCTGAAGTCAAACGTATTAAGTTGACATTTCGCTCTGCTATTTGTGTATTTTTGGGTTATGGGCAGGGACAAAATGGTTATCGCTGCTTTGATCGTGTTAATAAAAAATTACACATTTCTCGTCACGTTGTGTTTCTTGATCATATTATGTTCTTTTATATCTCTGATAAAACTCATGAAGTGACTAAAACTGATCTCATTCGTATTGATCCATTTTCTGATAATTTTGACAGACCACCTTCCCATACCCTATGTACTGTTGATTCTTCATGTCGTACAGGTACACTTGCGTTGGATCATGATATAACTCCTCCTTCTATTGCATCCCAAGCACCGTCTGAGATCGTCGATCCAGCTTCCACTCCCTTCCTTCCTCGATATCCTCAATGTATTCGTAAGTCCACTCAATTATTTGATTTTGCTTATTCTTATTATTCTGAGTTCTTTTGTTGTTTTCTAACCTCCATTCACAAGCTATTTGAACCCACTTCCTATAAAGAAGTTATTCTAGATCCTCTTTGGCAACAGACTATGACTGATGAACTATCTTCTCTACATAAGACTGACACTTAGGACTTGGTTGCATTGCCTTCAAGTAAACATGCTATTGGTTATCATTGGGTTTATAAAATTAAAATCAAATCTGATAATTCAATTGAACGTTCAAAGGCTAGATTGGTTACTAAGGGTTTTAATCAGCAGTATGGTCTGAATTATGATGAGACTTTTGCTCATGTTGCCAAGATGACCAATGTTCGTGCACTTATTGTAATTGCATTTGTTCGTCAGTGGAGTCTCTCTCAGTCGGATGTCAAAAATGCATTTTTGAATTGAAATCTTCAAGAGGGGGTTTATATGGCTCCTCCTCTTGGTCTTTCTCACTCTCCTGGATATGTTTGGAAGCTCAAGAAGGCACTTTATGACATCAAACAAGCACCCCATACCTGGTTTGCGAAATTCTCTACCATTGATATCTCTCTTGATTTTACATCCAGTCATCACAACTCTACCTTATTCTTTAGATGCACTTCGGCTGGTCGCATTCTACTTTTGTTGTATGTTGACGATAGTCGTTTTGAAATGAAGGACTTAGGTACATTACCTTATTTTTTGGGATCAAGGTTGCTTCTTCTCCTAGAGGATACCTTCTCACAGTTTAAGTATACTATGGATGTTATTAAGCGTGCTCAACTTACTGATACTAAAACTGTTGATACTGCTCTTGAGTCCAACGCAAGATATTCACTCTTTGACGGTATACCCTTGACTGATCCCATTTTGTATCGTACCATTGTTAGATGTCTGGTTATCTTACCATAACACGTCCCGATATTGCTTATGATGTTCACATTGTTAGTCAGTTTGTTTCGGCTCCTACTACAGTTCATCGGGTAGTTGTTGTTCGTATTTTGCGTTATCTTCGTGGTACTTGCTTTAAAAGTCTTTTATTTCCATCGACCTCCTCTCTAGTGCTTTGTGCCTGCTCTGATGCTGATTGGGCCGTAATCCCATCGATTGTAAGTCCATTACTGATTTTTTTATATTTTTTGGTGATTCCCTTATCTCTTGAATAAGTAAGAAACAGACTGTTGTTTCTCGTTCCTCTACTGAAGTAAATATCGTGATATAGCATCCACTACCACTGAGATTGTATGATTGCGTTGGTTACTTGCAGACATGGGTGTCTCTTCTTCCTTTCCAACCCCTATGTATTGTGATAATAAAAGTGCTATTCAAATTTCTCACAGCTCTATATTCCATGAGCGTACGAAGCATATTGAGATTGACTATCATCTGGAGACTGACACCATTTCTCTACATTTTGTTCTTCATCAGTATAGTTTGCTGACTTCTTCACGAAGTCTCATCCAATTCATCGTTTTCGTTTCTTGCTTAACAAACTCTCGTTGCTTTTTTCTATAACATTGTAAGTTTGAAAGGGATGTTAGCCTTATAATATTATGCAATTATTGTTTAACTTCCTTCTTTTATATAGGTTTCCTTTTTGCTTGATTTTCTTGTAATATATAAACTTGTATATTTCATTAAAAAATCTAATTTTTTTAACTGCTGAATACATTATTGATTTTTCCTCTCTTTCTTCTTCTCCTTTTTTTCTTGATTCACTATGTTGGTTCAAAATAGCTCATGTTGTTAACGCCATGAACCATGTGATTCAAATTAATTATTAGACTTTGACTTAGATTAAAAGGATTTTAATCTCTACCAAATGGCACTTAATTACATCTACATTGCCAAGTCCAACAAGTCAAGCACGCGATAAGAGACATCTTTACATCACAAACTCAAAGTATTCGGAAAAGCAAAGTAATAATTTCATTTCAGCCATCAAACTTGCCGCAATTGCTGGAAGTCATAAATTAAGCCAAAAGCTATAACAAAGAGAGACAAGGAGAACCAACAGTATTTTAGCCATGCTCATCAACCAAAAACTAGCGAAGGCTAACAATTCTGAACGAACAAAATGACATTTATCGTTCAGCAATAAAACATGACATCTTTCACGTTATCTTTAATGACAGGCAGTGGGCGGACCTCCACATTTTGCTCCCTTGTGGTATTACCACCTGAGGATCCGGTCTCCGAAATGTCACCACCCTCAATGTAATAGCGAGCACGGAATGCAGCTAAATGTGCGTAATAAGCAGGTGGAACTGCATAGGTAAACAAACATTCGTTTGCAGATTTAAAACCAAAATATAACAAAACTTTGCATGTCATGAAGACCATGTTGGCTAAGCTTAAAAAGTTCACTTTATAAATAAATAAATTTGTTGTAAAGTAATTAAATTTTTTTATTGAAAATTGGAAATAACTTTTTTTATTTAAAAGTAAGACAAGAGAAACTTATCCAGGTGATTTCGTATACAAATATTTGGCTCAAAATTAAATTTAACTCTCATTTTTAAACATAGCCAATAATGCTCAAAGACAATAAAGTAAAGCGCAATAAGTATATGCAAAGACTAACCTATAGAAACTGATCTAGTACACCTGGCATACCTGAAAGGAAAAGGTTTTTAATTATGAGTACACGAAGCATCCTTGGGCAAACATGTATTTCCTAAAAATTGAAATCAAATATACAAGATCTAGGGAGGATGGTGTACGTGTAACATAAGTTGTTGGTTAGCATTTGTAAAGCATCTGCACTAAATCCGTTCTCATCATACAACACATGGTAATGTGTTGGACGACTAGTTCCCTGATAGGAAAGCGCAAAAACCAATCAGACTTAGTAAGCAAAATATCCTTGTATATCCTAATAAGAACAGCCTCCCGTGATACACAACACTGAATGGAAATCAAATTTACCTGAATCCCAGCATGGCTACAAAGGAAAAAATCAAATTCACTGGGGTGACATATCTTAGTGTCAACAACAGTACCTGATCATACAAGCATATAGCGTGGTTATATACGGGAACTTCTTGCAGGAAAATATACAAAGGCCCTATACATAAAAGGATAAATAGATCCGAAACCTGGCAAAATGTTGCCACTCCTGTCTGTAGCATTACGATCTCCATGATTAGCAGGGAAGAGACGTGTGTGGTGTCTCTTTTGCACAACTACGAAGGTGATTGGTGGTAGATAATTTTCTTCTATCGAAATACAAGCCTAAAGAAAGTCATTTTGTTCATTTAAGATACAAATATTTCATAGATGGAAATTGAATTATATTCAAGGAAAAAAAAATCAAGAGAATCGCCAAGTATGTGTACCTTCCGTATTGCATCAATTTCGTGAAAAAGAACTTGACTAAATTGCCCTTCACTTACACCATCTCTGCAATTTTTGCTTTATTATCAGAATACACCCAGACGGCAAATGTGTAATAAGGTACATGAACTCTAATAAGGAATTGACCTGTAGAATATAATTCTGTGAGGCTTATGCCCAGTGGACTTGAAAAATGCAATCAAAAGTTCCCTGTAAGACAAAATATAAAGATGAGTAAAGGAAAGGGAAAAATACAATAAAAAACTAGTACTTGTAGTTTTCCAACCTAATCATTCCACCATGAATTTTGCCTCTCTTGGGATCTGAACTTGTCTTATAGAGGTCCTGTATTATTTCTTCCCTGTGGTGCTGGGAAGAAACCAAGCCTCTGAACTTTGTTACTTCTGGCCAATCCATTGAAGCGACCACCTGTAAATATAGCTGACTCAGTTTTCTTTCTACCCATCTCTCTCTCTCTCTCTCTCTCTCTCTCTCTCTCTGTGTGTGTGTGTAGGTTTGGGAAGGGGGGGTGGTGAACCTACCGCTGCTATAGAAGGGCTGGAATCCTCCCCAGGTTGAGGATGAGTAACATCAGCACCAAAGATTATGGTTGGGCGATCAGTCAGATAAGGAATTCTTTTAAGAACAGCCTGCTCCAGAACAGTATTCCGTCCTCCAACCTATATGAATGTTGAAGCAAAACAAAGAAAAATTTGGGCAATAATTTTAAACTGTAAAGTAGAAAAATTAGCTAAACAGTCCACGGCCGTGGTGTCATAACAAACCTTCACGTTGATCTTCAGAGCTACATTTTCCATGTACTGTTTGCTATATTTTGATGCTTGCCTGGGCTGACAACATTGTGAGACAATTCCCAATTCAGTTTCACAAACTCGCTTGATCATCCCTGAGACGAACAAAATACTTTGAGAAAATACTTCATTCTTTTTGATAAATAGAGAATACAGGAAAAGTTCAGCCCACCATAAGACCCGCTGATATCAGGCAAAATGACAATGAGCAACTGCAGCTGTTTTCCAGTTTGCTTTGCTAGTGTTGTAGTAGACTGTATGTGAATATCAATTAGTGCCTTCTCGATCTGGCCAGGTTGGGCAGAACGAATTGGAACCAAAGGTGTTTGATTAAATTCCTAAAAGCGAGCACAAAATAGTCTTAGTGCCATCTAAAGTTGCATAAATTTCATTGATGAATCAAACATTTACAAATACATACCATTCCTTTACTGCAACACATGTTAATCAACTCATTGCAGAACCTTTTTAAATCTATGTTGGACCGTTGCGAGAAGTTGATGCACGTCCAGAAATCCACCCTTCCACCATTAATCATTTTCTAAACAGCAAACAAAACAGTGATTCAACCGGTGAACAAATACATACAAAAGCATGCTTGCACAAGTAACTTAGAGACAAGGTGACCCAAAAACTACACTCAGGAAACCAGACTCACCTTGTCGATCATGTTCCATTGCCCTACCCTTGGATCAATCCGTGATTCCCGCCCAGTCTCATGATACTTCAGCTGGCAATCCAAAGTGGCAGCTCACTTTAGAAACCATAGAAAAGGTAAACATGATTCAAGAACACAAAACAATCTTAAGTTACAGAAATTACAGTGGGAGCTGGCAAAACTCGTGCTTCAATGGAAGTAAGCTCCGGCTTAACTTGAATTCCAAACTCTTTATTCACAAGCACATCACCGTTGTAATTGTTATACCTGACCATCTGCAGATAAATCACTATCAAGTTAAATAATGCTAGGGATAGGAACCAGACTATGGAGTCAATTTTACTTTAGAGATGCAATATAATGTTCAGGCATATTCATATAGGAAAAGAAAAAAAAAGGCAATGAATTTAATGAATGATGCATCCATGCCTCTCTGATGTTTCTCTCTCTTTCATGCGGACGTTGACAGGTAGCTCTCAAAAGTGCAGTAACTTGTTTCTCATTCAACTTCCTAGAATACCTTTGCCCCTCAACAATGCTGCAAAGCTGCAGAGGAATAATGAGGAACTAGAAGCTAAAACCACAGTGGCAGTGTCAAGAAACAGACAAGGAAAGAAAAAATGTGCATTTCTAACAAGATACCTCCATAGGAAGATAAACAGGCTTTGTGACACTGCCCGCCTGAATCGCAGGCAAGAATGGATACTCGAGCACAATATTGTACTTCTGGTGGAAGTATTTGGCCACAGATATTCTTGTCCCCGACTCGTCCAGCTGAAACCTAGTCAATTATAAAGATAAGTGTTAGAACTGAAGTGTAGAAAAAATAAACAATCAGGTAGACAAGGCATGTATCGTATATATCAGAAACTTCAATTATGTCTCTCTCCTCAATGCTACATGACATTTAGGAAGACAGAAGAAAGCTATTCAAGTCACATAATTCATAAGACCTGAATGCATATCATTATTGTGAGCCATACTGGTTACCTAAAAAATATTTAAGAGTACCAAAACAAAAAACGCACCCATAAAAACATTAAATGAGCTTACATCAACTTGTGAGTAGGTTCTGTTGACACGCCTGTAATTTTGTACCGTTTGACATGCTCCTGATGGTGGAGCTGCACCTTTATGCCCCTTAATGCTCTTTTCACCTGAAAATGCACAAGACAGCATTAAATTTGTCGCTGGTCCTGGGGAAAAATAACTTAATACTAACTATCTGCCAATGGATTGCATACAACATTCCTTTTTATAATATCTATCCATTTAGCAGGTTTGGCTTGAAAGAAAGAAGATACCCCTTCATAGTTATCGTAGGGGCGTGGGCCCATGAAGTGGACGAATAGGTGAAGAGTTACCTCGAGGAGCTGAGGGAAACTAGCCGATGAACCATATTGAAAAGGAAAAACCCTATGGTAGTACGGAAATCCAAGCAAGTAAAGTAACCATGCACTAGAATGCATGAATTCAAAGTCCTAAGCAACTCCAAAATACAGATTGCCTCAACAACCTTTTTTTTTTTTTTTAAACTTTGGATTTGACCAGTTAAGCGAGCATTAAATTATAGATAACATACCTACCACCTTCCCCAATGCTACAAAATATAGATGGGATAGCAAAGTTAATAATAAAACCAGACAACTAAGAATACCTTAATACGATCTTGGTCAGACAAAGGCCTTGTTAGATTTCGGTTGAAATACTTGGCAACGTATTCAGTAACTCGAATAGGCTCATAAAATGCTCTGGCTGACATATCTGGAACATAGAAATATATGATTAAACGGAGGATGATCCCCATAAATGACAAAAGACCTCCACTAAACGAACTAAGAAAAAAATTATAAATGAGAAAGGCATGTGAAAGACCACAGAAAAGTCCAAACTACACCAAATGAATACAGAAAAATCTTAACAGTTATTACCAATGTTGAGAGACAAACCCATCTGGGTTGGACGAAGACTTTGATAGAACCCTTTCCAATATTCTAACCCATCACCGAGCTCCCCTGTTTGGCCCAAGTTTGGGGAGAAGAACGACCTTCCAACGACTTCATAACTGCAATTAATTGACACAGAATGTAAAAATAGATTAATTCAAACACCGCATATCCTGATGTAGATCAACGTGCAGAAGAGATAGAAACCTGTTCGATGGTCCCTCTCGAAGAACCAAATCTAGAGCTTGTATAGTTTCTTGTGGGGCATCAAGTTGTCGAGCCTGTAAGAATTGTTGAAGATGGTGAAGGTCTGCTTTGGAAGCAAATTTGATCGAGACCTTGTATTTCCGATCCTTCCTGCATTTACAGAAGCAAATTTAACGGATGTGATATCAAAATGAGGTGATTTATTGTAACAAAGAAAAAGGTAGTCTGAAACATGCGCACACACACCCAAAAAAAATGAATGCCACTCAAGAACACACAACTTTCATTCACAAAAAATTGTCAAACACCTTTATCAGTAATTAGTGCATCGAAGATTACACTTGTAAGTTGATATTTTACGTCAAAATACTCACCATACTGATAACATGCTGAAATTTAACATATAAATCTTTCAAAGAACTTCACAAGGATAACTTTTCATCAATTTTCTAAAAGACTGTCGCCCCTTACAAACATTCAGACACTGAAGACCAGGAAAAAATCACTACAACAAACATAAATGAGAGAAGGCGTTTACCATCAAAATGACATATTATTTTATGTGCAAGAATGAAAAATTTACCTTGTAGGATTGTCCTTGTCAACTAGAGTGACATCAAAGTCCTTGGAAGAGAAAGGAAGTTGCCCGGCAGCATAAGCATTCTTTCTTCCATCAAAAACTAACATTCGCTTGCCCAGATGTGAGACGTTGTAGGATTTAACCAACTGGCTCATAATTTCCCGACAGAGTTTCTTAGAGGTCACCTCCGGAGTGATTGACACCTATGCACATGGTACAAAACAAAAGTAAGCGCATTTAATTAAATTTAAAATTATGTCAAATGGCATTGTTCCTTGTATCAAATTAAAGTTACATAACACTGCCTTATTCTTATAGATGCATTCTTAACAATGAATTGTGAAAGTGATGGTAATTTCGCTAGTTTTTACAAATGACAAGATGCTTAACATGTTATAAAATTATAACCTTAAGCCAGAAATCAATTGATGCAAGTAAAATTTGCAAATTATAAATAAAAATATGTGCATGGTTTACCACAAATAACCACCGCCTATTTAGAAGGATATAGGAAAAGGTATCCGCACAATTACTACCTAGCATATCTTTAAAAATAAAGCAGTATTGATACGTGATATTACCATCTTGGAAGGAAAAATGACGTCAATCTTTACATAAAATGCATAGAGGGATTAAACAATAAACCGGCAAACGTTTGTAAAAATATTCATATGACAAGTAATATGAGCACGGTATACATAATCAGCATTGAAACGGTGTTCAACGTGTTTTGGGTCCCGTGTGCGCATTGTGCGTTCTGATTTTTTTTTCCCAAATTAAATCTCATATAAAATTAAGTAAAATATGGAGAACCAAAGGAGTTTTTTATTTGTTTAGTTTGCAAAAAAAAAAAGAAGAAGAAGAACAGGAAAAGGAAAAAACTAGAGGAGAATAATTTTAAATTTCCCTAAATTATAACTTCTAATTCGATATTTGTTCAAACCTAAAAATGTGAGGAAAACACTTACATCATAGTGACTCAGATCCCGATCGGCTACATCCACCAGAAAATGATTTGCCTTTACGATCATCCTAGTCCCAATGGTTCCAAATCCAGGCCTCGGGGGCATCCTAGTAGCTTTGGAAGACGCCGGTGGCAACTGTTGTTGCTTCGATTGTGCCGCCTCCACCGGCGGAGCCTGCTGGACTGGCTTAGCCACGGGCACCGAAGACGAAGCCGAAGCCGAGGGCTGAAGCGTGAGCTTCTGCTCAACTTCGCCGCTCAGTGACGACACCGGCACAGTCGGAATCGGAGGCACCGGCTGAGAAGAGGGTGGAGGAGCATTGTAAACTCCCGATTGTGATGATCCACGGCCACGACCTCGACCTGTACCGCCGCCGCCGCCGCCACGTCCAGTTGATGGAGACGGCTGACCTCGACCGCCACCGCCTCGTCCTCGTGCACGCCCAGACATCCAAGAGATTTTTCCAGAGAGAGATTCAGCAAAATTCCAACAGTTCGCAAAGGGAGTGGGGGAATGGGGGTGAGTTTTAGCTACGTGCACAGAGAGTGTGCGGGTGTGGCGGGTCAAATTTATAAAATGGATATTTTTGAAATTTGCAGTTTCTCTCCCCAAACGTTGTCAGTTTGAGTAATTGGATCATCATTTGAATTTTTTGAATTCTCAAATTAACGTAATTGCACTTTGGTTAGGTTTTTATTATTTACAGTGCACTTGGTCCTTTTGAATATAAACTATGTAAAAGGCTTTGAAATAATCATATATATTGCATTTGGCTTCTTTTTCCTAAAGGTACTAGACCATTTATCTTCAACGTTTTAGGTGACATTTAAGTGGTTATTACGATTTTTTTTATTCTTAAATTTAATTATATTATTACATTTAAAATGGCGTATTATAAAAGATTACCTATACTACTGATTTTAAACAAATTAAATGATTAATATTATTCTTTAATCAATCGACTTTATTTCTTTGGCAAATAATTAGAACATGAGAAAGAAAAACCAAAAAAAAAGAGATGAAATAAGGCTCCATTTCATTACAAATGTGGAAAATGAATGGAAAGAAAATGTTTTACAAGGAATTGAATTGCCTATAAATTATTTTATTGAAAATTGTAATTAATTATATTTGAATGTTGAAAGTTTGATATCCGTTTGGCTTCATTTTTTATGAAAATTGTCCATTAAAGTGAGAAATATCATTCATTTGGCTTTGTTTTACATGAAAATTGTCAATAAACGTGAAAAAAGAAATTACCATTGTGTCTAAATTTTTTTCCAATTGTCAAAAAAAAAAAAAAGCAAGAAAATCAATTACCACCAAAATCAAAAGAAAATATTTTCCACCAAATCCAAGAAAACCGGCGCGTGCGGAGAGATGGAGGAAAACATTTTCTGAGTAAAACTTTTGCTATCAAACGGTGCAAAAGATGAAAAATGGAAAAAAAAAAATCCAACTTTCAAGAAAAATCTTGATTATCAAACAGGACCTAAAGGACAAATCATCTTCAACCCTAGCCTTTCTCATAAATTGGAGAGAATGAGACGTAGAAATCGAATGGGTTAAGATGGTTGAGACAAACTTAGAAATGGCAAATTCCCCAATTCTCGCCTCGTCCCGAATGAAGGTACACGGGACAGAAATAGGGAACATTTTTATGCTTTTCGATTTAAATTGCATTTTGAAATAATTAATAATTAATGGACAATAAATGGAGATTTTTATCTCCCCTCGCCTCCTAAAATTTCCCAACGAGGTGAGGATGGCAATGAATGTCGTGACCTCACCCCAACTATGTTGCCATCTCTAGAGACGGTAGGGGGTTGGGATTAGTTATTGGGTGAAATATTTTATTCTTTCACTTTCTCTTTCGTTTTTAATTGTTTCGAAGAATTATATTGGATTAACGAGTATATTTTTAATTTAAACGGCACACGAAGTGTGGGTCAAGTGGCCATTTAACGAAATTTTAGATTATTTTTATTAAGTCAATATTTGTCACAGCTTAAGTTCCTTAAATGCTTATAAACTCTTGAGTCTTGCATAATGTGTAAATAATAAGCGAGTAAGTAGGTTGTGGGTCTCACAAATTATGTGGATAAAAATATATTTGACCAACTTAAAAGAAAATTTTAAGTTTTGCCAAGCACGCACTGATCGGGGGCTGACTTGCTAAGGCATGGATGTTTGGATTCTAAAAGTTATAAAAGAAAACTTATGGACTGTGGTTGCAAATTTCTGCTCACACAGCAAGTAATTGAAGGAATTGTGC
>CAIGRS010298438.1:0-12048 GCA_903798395.1 Fraxinus floribunda
GGGGGCTGAGGGTGTGTGCTAAAAACACAATTAAAAAGGATAGGACCACTGCTTATGTGGCAAATGCAACATAAGCAATGGACAAACCTTCTCCTACCCACTGGGGGTAGGAGAACGGTGCTATAAGAAAGCAGCACCGCCTCATATATATGGAAATTGTTGAATTTCTAATGTGAATCGATGCCAATATTTCTAGCGTTGACATGAATACATAGAGGGAACTAGAATCCCATTAGTGTCTTATTACATGTTCATTTTTACAAGCAATTACAAATATTGAAATATTCTAATATTGATTTTGTGCACTGGATAGTTAATATTGCATCTCTAGCATCCTTCGTTTCTGATTTCGAAAACTATCATTGGTTTTTTGAATTGTCATCCCGCTCAGATAATAAAACGAAATGGAAAATTTTCTATGTTATAGAAAGTCTCACATAATTCCTATTAAAATATGTGAGATGATATTTGCACAAAGAGGAGATAATATTATATTATCATGTTACAATAATATTGCATAATAGAACACTACGAGATTTGGAATAAGCTCTACATAAATGATAAATGTGGAAAGAGTTGATGAATATTAGAATTGGTTTAACCGACGAATTGTGAGGGTCGAACAGTTGATTCCCGACATAGGACTTTGTAAGGGTAGTCTTGCCTATATGTCATATTTTTTCTAATTACCTTATATATCATAAGAAATTTTCCCATGATGATGGAAATGTTAAAAACCCTTGTATATATAAGAATGTTGAGTAAAGATGACAAACCCTAAACCAAAAGTGGTTAAAATCGACATTTCTAAATATGAAAATGCATGGACTTTAGCTTCTGTTTGGGCTCCATTATTGCTCATTATAATAAGAGGATAGTAACTTTTGCAAAATGCGTGGTTAAAAATAAGGAAAAAATTTTAAGTTTACGTATAATATTATTTTATTTGAGAATGTGTGGCTGATAAGAAAAGAGAAAAAAAATAATTTAATGGAGGCCAAACAGGGGCTTAATGAGATATTGAAATTTCTAATCATTTTATATAAAAAAAAGGTTGAACCCCAACCTTGAGGGCCCCCCACCGACCCTGCCCGGACCATCGTGGAGGAGGTAAATCGCAGGATGTGCCTCCCAGGAGCCAGGGTGGAGAGCTTATGGATAGGCCTGGACTATTAACCCTATGGTACCTCCCGCTTGCAAACCTCCCAGGAGCCAGGGTGGAGAGCTTATGGATAGGTCTGGGCTATTAACCCTATGGTAACTTCCGCTTGCAACAAAGTCAATTCCATCTTGCGGGGAATCGAACTCTGCACAATACCGCGCTGAGCCCTAACCGCTCCCCCCTTTGCCATTGGGAGATTTGCCCCTGGGGGCAATTTCTAATCATTTTATATATTGACTAGAGGTTGGGTAAAATTATTTATTAAGTGGATAGACATAATTAATGATATGATCAAACTTTAAAAGAGTTGATGAACTCTAAGTTCCAACCTGACCCAAGATTTTTAAGGAAATGGCATTGCTTTCTTCAAATTATAATTTGAGATATTCGAAAAATATTTAAAATGGTAAACTACACTGCAGTAAACACATTTTTAAACTTAAGATGTACACAATGGTGAACTCCTTTATGTAAATATACTTTCCATTGAGAGTGTACTTGTTTCGTGGAAATCTTCCATGCAAATTGAGAATTGAAAGAAAAACAAATTAGAGCTTTAAATAATTTTGGGAAGAGGCACGTGGCTTCAAATGTTTATGGAATGATTCATATATATGGGTAATTAGAACATAATGTTCCTACTTTTACATTTTTATTATTAAAAACGTTCTTATCTTTTATTTTTTTGACATTTTTACCTTATTTCCACCTTTCATTACACACAAGATTATTTTCATCCATTTTCTCAATTAAGAATTGTGAAATGACGAATATACATTTCTCTTTAGATAAAACAAAAGGAAAAAGAAGAAAATAATTGCAATGATAGTCCCATTTTTTTATTCAAATCGCAAATTAGTCTCAAAAAATTATTAGAAAGGTAATTAGCACATAATGTCTCTACATTTCACTATTATTGCAAAAAAGGTCCATACCTTTTATTTCTTTGATATTTTCACCCATAAATCATAATTACACATTTAATTGCGCAAATCATCATTTCTATCTATTTTCATTCAATTTCTCAATAAAAAGCTACGAAATAACGAATATACTCTCATATTTAAATAAAAACTAAAGAATTAATTGCAACCATAGTCCTATTTTTTTTTAAAAAAAAAAAAGTGCAAACGATTCCTCAATAAATTATTTTTAAAAAATTTATTTTTTTTAAAAAAGTGCAAAAGAGTCCCAATTAAATTTATTTAAAAATTAAAAAAAATAAAAAGTGTAAAAGAGTTCCAAATAAATTATTAAAGAATTAGAAATTTAAAAAAATATATATTTTTTAATTAAATAGGAAGGTATATTCATTATTTCACGGTTCGTTATTGAGAAATTAGACAAAATTGAATGGAAATGGTGATTTGCACAATCAAATGTGTAATTAAGGGTGAAAATGCAAAAAAATAAAAATAAAAATGAAAGGTATGGACGTTTTTCGCAATAACAGTGAAAGATAGGGACATTATGTACTAATTATCCTTTTAATAATTTATTTGAGACTCATTTGTACTTTTTAAAAAATTCTTGGAGTATGGTTGCGATTAGTTTTTTTTCTTTTTCTTTTATTTAAAGAGAATGTATATTCATCATGTCATAATTTTTAATTGAGAAAATAGATTAAAAGGACCTTTTGAGCCATGAAAGGTTGAATTAAGGGTGAAAATGCCAAAAAATGAAAGGTCGTGACTTTTGCACAATAACAATTAAAAATGTGGACGTTATGTGCTAATTACTCGTTCCTAAATTGGTGGCTATATGTGTTTATTAAAGAATTATGTTATTTGTAGTCAACGACTATAGTAGTCGCCTTTCGTGAAATCCTACTTGTAATTGTTTCATTATTATGGAAATTCGTTTGATTTTTTTAATTATTAAAATCGTGACACAGAGAATTTCATATTACTACTATAGTCCCTCACTATAAATAATATTATTCTTTATTAAATGAAATAATTGTAGTAGCTAGCTATATTTAATAAGACGTGGAATCTATCATACAATGGTAAGTATCGACTATACATCATAGACGTATATTCTACAGTTACTCTCAAATTGAACAATATTGATTAATTTTGTTAAATTAGAAGATAGCCTAGTGGACCCATTTACAAATGAGTTATCTAGAGAGAATAGATTGTGCATTGAGGGCTTAAAGCCTAAACCAGTGGACCAGTTTAATTAACCTAGCAACTAGGGATTTCATGGACTAGATTCAATAGGAATACTAGTTAAGCATGACTTGATGAAAAGCATTTTGGAGTTTTAACTCTTATCCTTTTCTATTATGCAAAATAGTGATACCTACCAAAGATTGGTTAGGATAAGATATACTTTTAATAATGATTGTATCATGTAAACAATGTAAGTGGAGTACAGTAAGGTACTCTTTAGAATATAGCCTATTTGAGTGCAAACTTGGACTGTTCTATGAGAATTTAATTAGACGAAGTGTCTAGCGTACTTGCAGAACCGAAGAAGGTTCATGGTCGAAATCATGAATACAATAGAAAATAAAAGTTTGGCGAAAGAGATAATATGTTTGCTCTATTATCTAGGCTTCCAATAACGATCGGCGGTTCAAAATATTCACTGAATAGTCAAGTAAGTTCGATAGATTCTTACTAAGGAATGTTCAAAGGGAAACTTATCAATCCTAATGCATTATATTTAAGTAATATTTTTCTTCATTTTCCTTATTTTAAATTGACTTCTTCTATTAATGTGGGGGCATTATTGGAACTTAAGGGATAACTTTTATAAGTGTGAATTAGAAACGTCTCCTATTGGTGCGATGACTAGTCACGACTTTTCAAATTCAAATGGTACTTATCAAAGAGTCTTGTTGTTTCGGATTGGATGTAACTATTCAAAAAGCTACATTCTGAAAAATCATGACATTCTAATTGGTGCAATTTAGACCATTAATGTCAAAAGATTCAACCATTCCAAAAAAATACTTAAAAATCTATAAACAATCAGTTCAAGAAAATTGAATTTTAAATTGTTCTCTCTGCAAAATATTCTGTTATTTTTGTTATGATGATTTAAATTCAGCTCCTAATTATTTTCAGAACTAAATTTTTTTCTGAGCAATTTTAATTCGTGTCTATTTAGTTCATGAAAAATATTGTTAACACTTTGGTTCGTCTGTCAAAATTAAGATTAAATATTAATAATGGAAGAAACATTGTATCTTTGGAGAAAGATGTTCGTTTGATCCCGTTAATCCCAGTCCACATGCAAAATCTGTCTTAGGGAGATTTTTAGTCGTATACCTCTCCTTGTCTTAGGGAGATTTTTAGTCGCATACCTCTCCTTGTATTATTTCTTCGTATTTCTATATTTTTCCAATTTCTTCTTATTTCTATATTCAAAAGTACACTCAAATTCATTCAACCAATCGACAATCCTTCGGCATGTAACGAACTAGAAAACTCGGGCAGATCCACTCTGAAACCAAAGTCTACATGACGATCTTCCCCACCACGATGTTCCTAGACTCGAGCATGATTGTGATACGGGTTTTCAAAACTGTTATCGGAATCGTGACCCTCCAATTCATGATCACTAAAATCCTGTGCCGCTAGATGCTGAGTTAACTCCTCAACTTACCTCTATAAATCCTCAATCATCACATCCTCAAAGTTACGATCACGATGTGGGATTCCCTCATTCGGAACCTTCCCCCGACAATCACGACCACCAACCATGGTAGGACGAATAAAAGCTCACCCCAAGAAGATGTTGATTCTTTGATACTAAATGGCGCTGGGTAGAATAGCGATTATTCTGCAGGTTGGTTTCAGCAGATAATTCACAGGGAAGAACACAAGAGAAAACATCAAGAAAACAAGAGAATTCTTTATTATTTCATTCACCATTCGAAAACAGCTCACAAGCCGGGCTATATAGCTAGAAAATCGTAATTATTGAAATTTTACGAAAAATAGAACAATCTCAATAGTCATACCAAAAAAATGTACGTAATAAAAGAAATAATCTCCCAAAAATCTGGCTCAAATCAAGTTCCTAATCTCTTTTTAAAAGGCAAACGAAATATGACCAAAAAAAGAAAAAATAACTAAAATTGGAGATTTGGAAGGGAAACATGGATTTTACCCTAGAAATCGATGCAACCACGACGTGCTCGCCGAAAAGAACTTTCCAAATTGGGGTCATAAGCGTGATTCTGACAATAGTAACCAAAGTTATGACCAAATATCAAAACATATCCAAAAACTGCCCCAATTAGGAAAAGATTTTGATTATCTAGAAAAAAAGGGCAGGCAGCCACATATGAATTTTCTAGGAACAAAAGGCAGCAGCTGGAAAATCTGGAATTGGAATGTCTTTTTTTATTCAATGTATGGTTTTCGATATATGGCCTGTAAAACACTGTTTTGGCTCATTTCACCACTTGATATAAATTGCTCCATAAATGATAAAATGTTAAATAATTTATTTTAAAATTCTATTTTAATTAATAGAAATGTTTAAATGTAATATATAAATCTATTTATTTATTTATTTATTATTTTTATTCTGATCAACCTCGATTTGACATTTTGACTCTTAACTCTTTAACCTTTTCGAATCAATAATCGGGCCGATTTTCAAAATATGGTTTAAATGTTAGCAAATCACCATTTTGCTTAATTTCATGCACGTATCTTGATTTCGAAAATTGAAACTCTATTCGATAAATTGCACTAGTAAGACGCGATTTTATTGTATTTACATACACGTATGAACCTTTTTCTCCAAAAGATCACTCATGTGCCACTAGAAGCGTTGCCCATAGTAGAAGTACTTGAGGATCGCCCGGACAGATAGACCCCAATTGGATGGTGTTATCATTTTATCTTTACAATCAGTCAACTGCAGTGAGCCTTAATTGTTTGCTCTATGTTGTTGCGTAAAATTCAATTTGATGGATAAAATTTGGAGTTGTAAATGCAGAAAAGGCATAGAGATGTCTCGAATGTCGTCTTATTATTAAGTTAGCTAAAGTGTATGTAATGTAGATTCAGATCCAATATTCGTATCAGAGTAATTACTAATTGAGGCGAGTTAGTTGAGAGAAATATTCTTCAATAAATTTGATAGGGTTGGATTCAATTACTTTGATAATTATCTAGGGAGTGCATGTTTGACAATTAATTACTTATAAGCTTATCAAACTTAATTTTTATTTACGCATTCTGTTGAACACACAACTTCTATGTACTTATAACCACAAATGTAAGCGACTTATCTTCATCTTTTGTAGCATGCAATATGAAATCAACCATTTTTATATTATAGAGTATGCATTTTCAAGGGTTTATCTCCCACCAAATTAAATTAGAAATGGATTATGATGCAATCCGACCCTACAATTAAAATAAAGGGACCGAGTCTTGTCATCTTTTAATTATTTTCTTGCTCTTTAAGTAAAGAAGAGACATTTAGTTTCTAATTATGTATTACGGCCTTTAGTTTTCCTCATCTTTTTTTTTTTTTTTTAAAATTTTAGTCACTATTTAAACTTTAGTCTTTATTTTAAACAAGGACTGTAAGCCTTAATGGTAGTTAATGATTATTGAATAAATATTATATAATTTGGAATTTTTCAATCTCTTAAATTCTTGGTATTTTGAATTTTCAAATCTACGAGTCCAAATTATATGTATTCATATACAAATCATAGAGTTTTTAAAGCCTAAGTTTTGATATTTTTAGGAATAAACATAAAATAAAAGGTGATGACGTTGTATATTCATTGAAATCAACGAGACTTCAATATCATTTCATTCATCATTTCCAATCTCATCTACATCTGTTGATATCACATGATAGATGAGGAATTTCACGTTTATTAACTAAGTTTGACCTTACGTGCGGAATTATACTAATTAAAGCTACAAGTCACTTTTAATTAGTTTATAGATGGTTAATCATACAATCCAATTATCCTATGTTTGAATACCACAGTTTTTAATATGAAAAGCAATAAATAATGAACATCAATATGATGACGGAGAAACCCAACTAGGTAAAAATTTCGAGACCAAGTCAGTTACCTCCACTATAGACAATATGGATTACAGTTCGTTTTCAGTCTAGCAAATTCCATTAGTTCCTGCTATTGTAATTCCTATAATCTCCAAGATCTGTTGTTTCTCCAGTCTCACGATCTGCTACGTAGATACTATCTAGCCAACATGTTAGATCTCCCAATCTACCTCATGTAGCTTCCAAGATCCGCTGTAAATTCCAACTCCCGATCTTCTTCAATTGTCTTTTTCAAGTGAATATCCAGGAATCATCTATTTATGTTCTTACTGCGCTTGCAGTCCAACCTCCTGAAACTTCTAAAGTCCAACTGAGAAAGTACATTCCTCGAAGTAGTAAAAAAGTCATGTGTTTTGGATTTTTCAATTTGATGTTTTCTCAAAACTTGGTTGTCGGATCTCAAGAATGAATAATCTCACCAATGAATTGTATTCTTGGATCTCACAAAAGATGGTATGAATATGAGGCACAATGAGACAACCTTATAAAATTCGTACAAGACCCTCTGTATTTATAGTTGGAGGTGTATGAGTAGTATGAGCCATGTAAAATCTCCAAAATCGCAAATAGGATTTTTTCGCTCGAGCGAAGAGCTAGCGTCGGCCTCTCACTCGAGTGAGAGCCGAGCGACAGGCGAGCAACGACGATTCTGTTTTTGTCGCTCGAACAGTGTCCTAGCGATGGGCTAGCGAAAATACGGCGATGTGTTTCTCCTCTTTTTATGCTAGAACTCTAGACCTCATAACCCAACTTATACAAATTGCACCTTAGGTCTTTGACTTTTACAACACGTTACAAATTAGTCCTTTTGTCCAGGGAATCACCAACACTAAAAACCTAACAAAATATAAACTACCATTAAACTGCATTTGTCTCTTTCTTGTTAAACTTGTGTCCTAAAATTCACAACTCAAATACTCAATGTAAAAGCACGTGANAACCTAATTTATACAAATTGCACCCTAGGTCCTTGACTTTTACAACACGTTACAAATTAGTCCTTTTGTCCGCGGGATCACCAACACTAAAAACCTAACAAACTCCCCATTTAACATTCTGTAACAAAACTACACAATAAGTCAAGAAACAAAATAAATCTAAACTACCCAAGCTCTTCCACTTCTTGCATTCCTTGTTATACATGTTTCCTGAAATCAAAAATTCAATACTCATTGTAAAAGTACATGATACAATAAATCAAAAAACTTATGAACACAAATAAACATGCTAGTTTGAGACATGACATTAATGTCAATCAAAACACCAACCGTAACATTAACATCACAAAACATCAAAACTCAAACATCTATGCATATGAAATGCAATGCATATTCTCTCCCTTACTGCAAACTCTCAATGTGTTTTTACGCAGTAGGCATTCGTATTTATGTCTCTCCCCAACAATCCCTCAAATATAAAATGCAAAACTCAATTTCATTTAATCATTTAATGCTAATGCTCTCCCTTTGTATATTATCTCTCCCCATTTTTGTTACAAATGACTAAAGGATAAAAAAAAAAACGTTTAATATGAACATATAATCACTCAAAAATTTAGTCGCTAGCATGCATGAGTATAATCAATGTGCAGTAAACTTTCCTACATACTCAGTTCAAGTTAACATGGAGTAAATTGTATAAATTACCCATATGTGTAAAGTGTCACTAATCCTTAGTAAATAAGACTTCAAACCTTAATTTTGTGAGAAAAGACTATACTCTACTAATGAAAGTCAAACCATTTAAAGCACGTTATAACCTTTAAATAGAAGCTCATTTTGTATTGATATTTTTTTTTCTTCCCCTGACTTTTTGCATATATATTTCTCGCTTTGTTCAACATTTTTAAGCTCATAATTATTTTTCACATCTTAAGTGCAGACTCTTCTTCATTAAGCAACTAAAATGACCTATGTAACGAGCTTTAACAGGTTAACCCAAGTCAGTTGACCATAGACACAGATTTTGAGAAACCCCGCAAGCTTAATTGCTCGAGTCAAATAGGTTTTCAAGAAGAACATAATATATTGAGCTTTTTATTATATATATATCAAGGATAAACTTGAGCTTAGGTCTAATACATATGATCAATTCATGTTCAAAGTCACCTTATTAACACGTTACTGTCATCACAAATCTCACCCACGCGGTAGAATCTCACTAACAATATCATAGTGTATGCAGTACAGATGGTACATGAAGACACATATATTAAATACTTCATATCAACCCAAGCAAGTAATGAAAACTACGCTATAGCTTATCAATTATGTACATACATGATCACAACATACAAGTTTAAAAATGCTATAATAAAGTTATCATTCCCATTTCTTGTTTTTCAACTTTTTAAATATTTTTTTTTTTTTTTGTGTTTCTCTTTTTTTTTTTAAATAAAATGCGCCACATACAAAATAAAACAAGAAAACAAACACACAAATCTAAACAAAATGTGCATGTGTCAGTGCAAATATGATTAAAATGCACATGCATGAAACTAAATTCAAAAACAAACAAATAAATATGATGCATGCAAAAGTCAATAATACATAACAATTAAGCACATGCATGCACCAAAAATACCTAATCAGCTAGGTATATGAGTGCTCTTACCTTTAAGAGCACCACGATCTATATCAAAGTTTTTAAGATCACCATTTTTTACCCAGACTTGCCTAGTACTAGAACGATTCCTAGACAATTGTATCACCAACTCGATCAAACGACTCACTTGATTAGTAAGGAACCCAATCTGACCAACAAACTCCTTATTTCTATTTCTATTAAAGATCTTGACTCTTTGTCTATTCTAGAATTGATGACATCTAGGTCGTATTTGTCATAACTCACCACAGTGAAAGCAAGTTGGGACAAACTTAGGACCAATGTTATGTGGACGATGACCTCTATTCCTTGGTCGATGAGTCCTACGCTATCTAGTAGGTCCATGTCAAATAAGTCCCTTATCCTTAAGATCGGGGTTATGCACATATTTAGGTTGGTCAGTAGCAGGGACAAATGTGGTCTTAGAAGCACTAGTAATGTTTTCCCTAATACCTAGACCTCCCTTATTTCCAGTTGACTTGTCCATTCCTAAAATGTTATCTAACTTTTCAGAACCACTAGAGAAGACAAGCAGTTGAGACTTAGAATATTCTAGAAAGGTTCTTAACCTGGATTTCTAAGGTCTCTTTCTCAGTTGTCAACTCGCTGACATTCCTAGAGGACTTCTAAGCTCACTGGTAAGGTTCTTAACCTAAGTATCTAAAGATTCATTCATGGATTTCAACTCATTCAGGATCAAGGTAGGTTCCTTAATGTGCGCTACAAACTTCTCATTTTCCAATTCAAGTTCTTTATTCTTCACACTCAAGGCTTTATTTTTAGTAAGAATCTTAAGACTCTCCTCATACATCTTATCATAAACCTCTTGGATATCTTTCTTACTCTCAGGCTCTTCATCAGAATCCTCATTACTACCTAAGTCCTCATCCTTCTCACTCTCCTTATCAGATTCATTCTTAATTCTAGTAGTAAAGGCAATATACTTTCCACTTTCCTCACGAGTGGATTTCTCACTCTGATTGTCCGAGTTAGACTCGTCATCAGTGAGAGTGGCATTCATAACCTTATCCGAATTTCTCCTACAATTATGGTACCTCACAGATTTAAATTTTCTCCTAGATTCACTTGGGCCACCTTTGTGTCTCTCTTGAGGGTTATTTGTCTTTTTAAGTATTTTTCGAAATTTTTTTAGCAAGGTAAGCTAACTCTTCAACATCTGGTGAATCAGAATCAGAAGATTTGGTTTGGATGTTTCTCACGGATTTCATGGCCAGAGTTTATCCTTAACATGTTTATCTAAGGTCAACTCATAAGCTTGGAGAGATCCAACCAGTTCTTCCACCATAATAGAATCTATATCCTTACTCTCCTCAATAGCAGTGATTTTAACCATAAATCGCTCAGGTAAGGATCGAATGATTTTTCTAACAATTTTAGACTTCGAGATTCTCTCACATAAGTTGAAACTAGAATTTACTATATCGTTTAAATTGCAATTTCGAGTTCTTAACAGCCTGAGTTCCTCATGTGTGGTCTGTAGAATATCCTATACTTCTTTAGCTACTGATAAGTGTGTTTTACACACTTATTTAATACTTAAATATACTTATTATTGATAAAATGAGCGAATTTCTACTCACAATTACGTAATTATTGTGTTTATAGGTAAAAATCACTCAAAGGAAAGATAACAAGACAAAAAGAGAAAAATGGACTTAAAATGTGCAAATTATGAATGTGGGGACCAATGTGAACAAAGCAAAAAGTTGAATGATCTTGGATGCAATTTATGAAGGGCATAATTGCTATAAAAGTCAAAATTCGAGGACCAAATTGTACAAGATCAAAGTGTGGGGACCCTTTTGTCAATCTCTCAAAACTTCACGCTGCAATATTCAATAAATTTTGAATTAAAACCAAGAAATTGGGTATTCTACTGGGTCTTCTGCCGTTAGCTTCCTCTCTTGTTGGTTTTTATTTTTTATTCTTTTATTTTTCTTCTTTCATTTTCTTTCGTTTTCTTTTCGAATTCTTGGTATTTTGGGATACAAATCAAGAGTACATGGAGAACACATTCAAGAACTTGGAGAAATATTTAGGGAAATCAAGTCCAAGCTTCAAAAAATGGTTTTATCTATAACTTTGTATTTCTCAATTATTTTGTCATATTTGTAATGTATTGTTATATATATTCTCTTTTTTGTCATTTGTATAAAATCGGCTAGTTATTTGTGTTGAGATTTATGGTAGTAACTTAACTT
>CAIGRS010298501.1:0-12934 GCA_903798395.1 Fraxinus floribunda
TAGGGTTAAATAGGGTCTCAAGATACCTACCACAAAAGATTGGTTCAAATAAGGAAACCAAAAAATTCGCGCTCAAAATGAACCATGCGACTGCATGGTTATAAAAATTTTGCACTGTTCATTCTCTGTTGAAGGCTGGGCGACCACATGAGCTTTCTACCATGTGACTACATAGTAGAAATTTTCTCAATTTGGTTCACTTTGATCCCAAATTTGTTTCATCTACCTTTTGGCCTTGCTTTATTCTCACTCTTTTTCCAACATTCCATGACATCTCAATGTGTTACTTAGCTCAATTACATGCTTGATTTGTCATTCGAGTTATCTTTTGAATAATTGCATTTTGGTCCCCAAAATTTTATTTTCTTCCAATTTGGTCCATTTTCGCTCGTTTTTGCATACTCTTCATTTCATCTATGAATGAACTCCTACAAACACAAATTATATCGAATTAAGTCATATTTCAACATATACATCAACAATTTTCCATATTTTGTGACTTAAATAAGAGTGCAAAACGCACTTATCACCAACCCAAACAAGTGGCGTGACCCAACATGGACCACGATCAATTAGTTCCTTCTGAAGGGGTAAAAAAGGTCGAACTAATTTGAAGCATGGTTGTCAAATTTTTCATCAGTCGTATGTCCTATTAAATATGTGAATAATAAATAGGTAAAAGTCGTGGTTCTTAGGTAGAGTTCAATTTGTTTATTAGCAATTATAAATTTTGCCAAAATATTTATTCTTGATGTAGTAGTCTCTTGTGTTATCGAGGGAAGAAAACATTGTATCCATTATTGTTGATTATAATGAAAGATTATTTGGAGTTGGGTTGTGAATGTAGGCATATTGCGTCATTTATTTGGTGCATTAATTATTTGGTTATTGCAGTATTTGATTATCTCCTATTAACTTTGCACAAGAAAATGAGTTGCTAGATATTAATTTTGCAAAAGTCAAGAATCAACTTTCCTCTTTCAGAGGTAAAGTACCTTGAATACAAACATCTTTCCACTACTGGTAGTTCTGGGTTCATTGAAGAGTTGCCATCTTCCTTCAATACACACAGTAGAGAGAGGAGAGAGATGGAAATTGCATCATCAACACAGGAGCCTCTAAACTTAGCACCATCTTTCGCAATTAGAGGATCCCACAGCGAAAATTTCTTAAGAAGTGTTTCAACTAAGGAGCCACCGTTTACAGAACCCCCATGCGTACCCCCACGGCTGAGCACCACCGCTCTCTCTCTAAACCCTCTCTTCTCTCTGCCTCCACCGCCACCACGCCACCACCTCTCCTCCTCCACACCCATCAAACTACATGACCTTCACACAACTTACAGATGCATTTCTTCCGTACTTAAAAAAGATGGTCAAATCTTGTCCATTGCATCGTCCAGTGGGCTCGTGTACACCGGCTCCCAAGGCAACGTCATTCGAATATGGAAGCTGCCTGAGTTCGCAGAATGTGGGCAGCTTAAAACTAAAGCATGCATGGCGGTTGCATTAGAAGTATCGAATGATAAAATTTTTGCATCCTACGCTGATTGCAAAATTAGGGTTTGGCGCCGGAGTTGGGACGGGATTATCAAGCACGTACGCATAGCAACTATACCGAACACAGGAGGTTACGTCCGGAGCTATATCGCCGGCGGCAAGGACAAAATGGTAATTTAATATGGTTTTGATTTGCATTTATGACTCTCAAAATACTCATCACTACAGTTGTCTACATTTAAAATGTGGTACTAAATGAAAGTGACATAATATATAATTTAAATGGGATCTTAACACAAGCTACTTGTTAGCTACTACACTCTATTAGATGCATATTTATAAGAGAATACACCCAACTAGAAATTGTTCATTGAGTTGGTGTATGCTCGACTGAACATGATCGATAGAAGCTAGACAAGCAACTAATCGTCCACATATTAGTACATTTACGATATTTATTTGTCGCGTGTCTTGAAATGCAATTTTTTTCATTTAAACCTGCAAAATAATTGGCAAAAAACTGTTACAACCTTGTATCAATCAAACAGATGAAACATATGGGGCCAATATCATCACTGGCTATCAATGTATCATGTGACATTTTGTACTCGGCATCCCTTGATAGAACAGTAAAAGTTTGGAGACTCTCCGATTTCAAATGCATCGAGACAATCCAAGGCCATCCCAAGCCGATCAACGACATTGCTGTGGCGGACGATGGAGTTCTTTACACTGGATCCGATGACGCGGCCGTTAGAGTATGGCGGCGCAACTTTAGTTACGGGGATCCTCCCCATTCCCTCATTGTCACCGTACCGGCAAAATGTTCTCCGGTCAAAACTTTAGCACTAACGGGAGATGGAGGGGTGCTGTACGGTGGTTGCACGGACGGCTACGTACAATACTGGCTAAAGGGGTGTTTTTCCGGACAGTTGCAATATGGTGGTGCGCTTCCGGGGCACACTCATGCTGTGATGTGCTTAACCAGTGTCGCTAATTACATCGTGAGTGGGTCCGCTGATGGGACGAGCCGGATTTGGATTCGGGAACAAGATGGTCGACATGCTTGCATTGGTGTGCTGCAGGGTCACAGAGGACCTATAAGGTGTGTTGCTGCCTTTCCTGAACGCATATCCGAGGATAGCGTCGACGAGGGTTGCACTATTTGCACAGGTAGTCTCGACGGAGTCCTTAAAGTATGGCAGTTTAGGAACGTTCAAGATTCCTCGCAGAATGCTCACGGGTATTTCGTGCTGCCTTGAGGACATGGTTGTTTATCGAGTCTTATTGAAGATATAAATATAAATAAGTAATTAACTACAACTTATGTAACAACATATAAATAAATGTTTTGAATTCAAGTCTCGTTCTCAACCTTAAATTGTAGCCGAATACTTATTGGCTAAAGAGAGGTCTATTATTACCTTGCATATTCATTCACTTTTTCATATCACTTTTCTCTTTTTCCTGCTAGAATAATGAAGTTTGTGATGCGTAATCATTAGTCGATAATGCGCGAATGATATGATAAATTACAGTGCATACAAAGGATAAAGATCGAAATCATGAGATATCATATTAAAGTTCTTGTTGGAAAGAAGAACTTACAACAATTATTGACAGATAGTACTAAATAAAATAAGTGAAACTTTCTTTGGTAGAAGGACTCTTCCAAGATCATCTGGTAGTATTCTTGAAATCTGTCTTTCTGCGCTTTAGACTGGAATGGATGTTAAGGTTATGATATATATAACGGATGCGAAAATAGGCCGCGTGGAATTCGTGGCTCCATCTCAACCCCTTCACTCGAGCCTCGATCGCTACTGGAGTCATCATTTTTCAGCAGCCGCTGGATCCAATGACACAGCAGACGAAGAGCCACAAGAATTCCAATGACGATCAAGGCCGAAAGTAGGTACGATTCGACAGAAGAATTCTTGCACTGAAACAAGAATCCCAGTAGGCAAACCATGGTTAAAACTACTACAAATTAAGAAGAAAAATACTTGGAATTTGTTTGCTTGGATTCATTCCTTGAACTGATATAATGTGGTCTCCTGTTTGACAAGAATGGTATAGAATTGATGTTCAACAAAGAGAAGAGGACATGGCTAAAGTAAAAAGTGTCTCTCCTGAGGATATTCTGCTTTGCTTTTAGTTGCAGACTGGCTTTTGCAAATCAACTTAGTCGAGTCCAGTCCAGTCCACTAGTATAATGAAAAATAACATTTTCAATTTTTCATTTACTTATAAGCAAACTTTTTAAGTTTAGCCAAACATGTTATTTGATTTTCAATCTTATTAGTTAAATTTCCCATTCTTTTTCCTTTCACCTCCCAAAAAAAAAAATCACCCAAAAGCAAGAAAAATTAAAATATAAAAACAAATTTAAAGATATATATTTTTTTGTTGACAATTCAATAAGCCTGGTTGATTATTGGACCCATCTCTTGAGAATAATCCAGCCTACTTGCTTGAGTTGAGTGCTGCAGGCCCGTTGGAGAGGAAGCCCACAATATAGATGCAGAGTATAATCGAGCAGGCCCAGGACCAAATTGGAAAACCGCTAGAGGAAGGGCTTGAACCTTCGACCTTGTGGTTAACAGCCACACGCTCTAACCAACTGAGCTACTCCAGCTTTTGTTTGACAAATAATATTATATTTATTTATTAATTATGATAAAATTTCTAGATTTTGATCTAAATATGCTACAAATAATTTTTTATGGGTTAATTAAGTTGATAATAATAATTATTATTATTATTTTACGATCTAATTAGACATAATTTGCCTTTTGAAACTACAATTTGCCCATAATTTGTTGGCATATAATTTACATTGTAATTGTACGATGATTTATATGGTATTGCTACTTTATCGATGTTTTCATCATTTAATAACTCGTTGGAACAAGTACAACACCTAGGATCTCAATGAACAGGTTTCATTCCATGTTGCACAGTTTGACCTGATTTTCAGTCACAAATAATAAGAAAGAAAATCCTCCCCCACCCACCGCAAATCAGTTAACTATGTATCCATTGCACTCAGACACAAACACAAACACAGGAGCACAACAATGCTATCATTAATTGATCAAAAAATAATACAATGTATTTTTATTTCATCATTCAGCAAATGTTGTGTGCGTGAAACTCTTCATTTATCTATTGTTCATTTTAACTTTCCTCTTCAGCGGCTTCCCTTGCAAATCCAAGTTCCGACATATCTTGCTTTGCCATCAAGTTCCTGCAAAAGTCCCCACGAAAATTTTATTTAATTAACGACCTTAAATCAACACTAAAAACTTAATGGCTATATGAATTCAACAAGACAGAAAAATCAGCAAGAATGAGTCACATTGTGATTTAGAACAATAACTTTGAAGTGCTATAGCATTTTCTCAAATAACTGAAGTTACATTATTGCTTAGCAGTCGTAAAACTGTGTCATTAGAAAATAGCTAATTACAAGAAGAAATGATAAGAAAAAGATATGATACCAGAACACAATTACCTTGAAACAAAGGTTAAACCGACGAGCTTACCTCTCCATACGACATTCGAGGTACTTTTTGGAAAGGTGTCTACAATTTTCAGATTTATGGCCAGCAGATTTTAGACAATTGATATAATCTTTCTTCTCCTGGAACAACCAAAACACCAAATAAGCAAACGTAGACTTGTCGTGTATATCTAATATCCTACCACAAGCCAATAATCTAAACTAAAATATCAGATCCACCAAATTGATAGGTAGAATCATGCTGTTCACCCCCCCACCCCCCACCCCCTTTCCATCGAAGAGCATGCTATGAATTCAGTGTGGGTAGCATATGCCCTACGGTTGACTGAAACCACGGGGGGTTAAGAAAGTCAGACAGCAGCATGAATCTTTCATGGTGTAATCAAATCCAAAGATGATGGAAACGTGAACTTCCAACCATTTATACGTCCCAGTCCAGTCGCTCCCCCCCACCCTACAGCCTGCTGTGGTCAATGGGTCCCATCCTGCATCCACCAAGAACATTTGTAACACTAATTTCAGGGCTTTTGTACCTGGTCACAGAGATGCATGTGGTCTAGAGGGAATACTCCTTTTTCTGGTGGTACTGGACTCAATCCTCTATTTCCACCAAATGCTCCCCCTGCGTATTCAGCACGAAATATTAATTCAACGCACATGTGCACATGTGAGAAACATGCATACAAAGAGAATCTTGGGAATTTGCATATTCATTGAGTATATCTGAACCTACAGGCCAAAACAATCTTTCTACTATTGAAATTGAAGGCTCGAGTGACGAACCCAATAATCTAAATCAAGTAAATGAAGGAGAAAGAGGGAAGAAAGGAGCTTCAGGCCCATTGTACTTGAATTGTTTAAGCTAATTTGCACAGAAAAGTTTTTTTAAAATGATATCTACATGACCAACTTGACAATTAACTTTAGCAATGTAAATACCAGCAATAATTTGTTTAAAACTGTTTATTTATCTACCACTCTAATTACTTTTAGCGTTCAAATAATCAGTTGAAAAATTGACAACTAAAAAATTCGGCATCGATAATCTTATATTAAAACGAAGGTTCAAACAAAACACAAAAAGAACAATCTTTTAATTCGATTGAATATAGATACATTCATACATGGAACGATGATTTTTCACATTTGTTCAGGAAATTTTAGTGAGCAGAAAATGAAAAAGAGATGAGAATACATAAACCCTAACAAGATAAAAGAGAAAAACATTTACCTGCACTCATTTGTCAGATTTTATTATACTGTTTCTTCTTTCGTTCTCACTTTCTTGAACTGCCACTTCATTTATAAATCCATCGCATGTAATACAACGATACAGATGGAATTCACATGAAAATACTGCAATGTTTGAATAAATTGGGAAATTAGGGCATCAGCTACGAGCTACGTCGTTTCATTGGCACAATGTTCAAATTGCTTTAGAGAATTTGTAGAGTGGTCCTCCCAATTTGAAGGATAGTAATACTTTGGTCCTTAAGTTTTCTATGATACTTAGCCTCCGTATTAGGAAGAATTTAAATACAATTTAATTTATAAATAGGTAAAAATGAATAATTGATAAATAAATAGCACGTGTATATCCATTAAAATGCGTGACTAAAATAAAATCTCAAAGGATTTTTATTCTGAATATATCCTAGTTTTAAGATAAAAATATGATATGATAAATATTTACCTAATTTATAAATAGATAGAAATGAGTTGTAATCAGTACTTGTGAATCTCATAATATGTGTAAATAAAATTAATATTGACTTTAATTTCGATTTTTATTAATTTTTTGTAGTTAAACCAAACAAGAGCTTAATTCTGTCCAACTACTTGCAAGTTTTTGGCAAATCATTTGACCTTGTCCATGTGTAGTCATCTTTTGAGGGTATTACTGATTTTGCATTAAGAAGCTTTACTCCTTAAGAGACATTTTAACGCCCTCCAACTCCATAGCTACTTCTTTCATAGTTGGCCTACTTTTTCCATTCAAATTTAAGCACCTCTTTGCAAGTTTTGCAACAAGAGTAAATTCTTCTCTTTTACCTTGCTCTAACACTTGGGCATCAAGAATTGTTTCAAGATTGTTTACTTCCATGCATAATGTCCGAATGTCCCTTTCACTAGGGGAGTTAGATGAGTTTGATCCACTGCGATTGATCTTGAAGTTCCAAAGTCTGAAACTTTTGCTACATATTTTTCATCCAAAAGTATGTTGCTAGACTTGATATCTCTATGATAGATGGGAAGGGAAGTAGCAAAATGGAGGTAGGCAAGTGCTCATGCAACCTCTAATGCAATTTTCAAGCGCATCTTCCATGAAAATGGAAACTCACCACTATCATCATGGATAAGATCGAAAAGGGTTCCATTGGAAATAAATTCATAAACTATCAAAGGAACTTCTGTTTCCAAACAACATTTTAACAGCTTTACCACATTTCAAAGATTTATTTGTGAGTATGACAACCTCGTTAATGAACTGTTCCACTTGATTTTCGTCTACCAACTTAGATTTCTTTATGGCTACAATTTTCCCATCAGATAACATACTTTTATAAATTGTCCCATGCCCTCCTTGACTGAGTATTCGATTTTCATTGAAGCGATCAATGGCCATATCCAAGTCTTTAGAAGTAAAAATTCTTGTTTTCTCTAGTATATCTTCATGGGTTGATATTTGTTGTCGCAACAAAAGGCCGCCATTCCGTTTGAAAAATTCTTCCTTTTGCTTTTTGATCTTTCTCTTTTTTAGAAATTTAAGCAACCAAAAGCCAGTTAATAACAGTAATAGAAATCCCATTCCCGCACCCAAGCTTGCTCCTGAAGTTCCAAAACATGCGAAGTTACTGAAAAGTACAACATAACATCTAATTGGGACTTTTTCCTTTTTCTTTTTTGCTAGAAGTTACTTTTCAAGAAACGTGTCATGGATAATACTTGTGTATCTTACTAAACGTGTTATTAAAGTTTTACTTTAAAAGAACATTTTAGGTAAAAAAGTGAAACGCGACCAGGGGCTAACATTCACGAGTATTAACTGAAAAATGCCTATTGCCACTTTGCTACGGGATTCTAGCACCCGAAAACAACCCGTACCATCTTTCTTTCCATTACCATAATAACCACGAGCGAGGACACGAACGCTCAAAACAACCCAGTGTATTGGTGCATATCCCATTTGAGTCGCACGGAAAATTCTTGCATTCATCAATATCTAGCCTCAGATCAAGCATCATAACAACAATTGTTAGATTATTTACACTAGGCAGAACAAATAAGAATAGTAATAGAGAAACTAACCAAGGCATCCTGGACTGAGGTAAGGGGTGCCTTCGTATCCTTCCCTGCACCTACAATTATATACTCGAACACCAGCATCATCTACACAATAACTGTTCTCTTTGCATGCATACCTATCAGATTTCTGCATTTTCAAGCAATTTTTGGATCCAATGCTCCAGTCCAAAACCAATGGTATATCCCTTAACGCCGCGTAGTTTTTCAGAAATGTTGTTGAATCATTGAGATCAGATAAACGGAAAGTGAAACCAAGACGATCCATCATTCCAAGAAACACAAAGCTGCACGAAAAAAGTTTGGATCTCTGCCAATTACTGTTGATATTGATTAGGAGAATGATTAGAAATTGTTTACCTTTGGATACTGAAGTTTGGCAACAGCCAGTGCCAGGACAAGATCCGGCACCACCGGAAACTTCCTGGCTCTCACAGTAGGGCGCGGGCGCACAAGAAGTACCGATGACATTGGTACTCGACATGTTTGAATCATCCGATAAATGTAGTCCAATAGCCAAGTCATCACAACCAAAGACAGTGATTTGATTTGCATCAGACAAGGTATATGGACTATAATTCAAGTAGTCGATTTCTAACATAGTAATCTCGTCCAAGTCAGTCGAGTCATAACATGCCACAACCTGCTGCTGTCTCCAGCTCTTAACATAAATTTCAGTTTCTGAAAAATTTACAACCTCGAAGGGAGAAGCAGCGTTAGGAAGGTAGGCCTTTGGTGGGTTGGAAGAAGTATTGCAGTAGATATCGAAGCCTGAGTCCATCGAACAATTCGACCTGATTCCAATGCCAAACGGGTATGGAACTTGTAAGTTTCCACTTCGACTTTGGCAGCCCGGCTTAGTGGCGGCGTTCGACAGTGGTGCTACCTCCAGTGAAAGCAAGCAGACGATATGTCCAAACATTTTAAGCTGAATGTTCAGAAAGATTGGGCTAATCAATGATTAAATAGGCATAGGGGACAAAAACAGTAAGCAATGCGGGCCGGCGAGCATAGTCAGCTATAGTGACATGTATAGTAGAATAACTTAGTTTACTGTGTAGGTTTGTTATGCAATACTCGAGATTCGAGAATAATAGGCATTATCATATGAGTGATGCTACATCAACCTAATGATTTATTGGGCCAGGCACCCTCCCAATAGGGGGAGGCCACGTGTCGATTATGTGAAAGATTCGGTAAAACATTAGGGTACACCAAGTTTATTTCTTATCATATATCTGAATCTAATCATTCTGTCGAGTAGAAACCCATTATCGATCTTCCAAAGCACGCTTAGTCAATGGTCGATCTTTGGCCCCAAACTTCAAAACCATATGATCCATTGTCGTTTCCTCACCTCATTCATCAAGGCTCATTACATTTTTTTAGCCATTCAGAGAAGAATTTATAAGTTTGAAATGGTACACAAGTCTAAAAAATTCGTTCTTTTTTGTTCATGACTGGGCGTAATACGATGTGAGATATAAATTTTCTACCAAAATGTGATGTTTCTGTCAGTTTTACGCTAGACTCTTTAAGTAGTCTGCGATTTTCACTCATTTGAAGTACTTCTACTTAATTCCGTAACTAGTTAATTTTTTACTTATATCAAATGTTTGTGTTATCCTACATGGATTGCATGACTTAATATTTGATCTATATTTTCGACGTGAAATTTATCCCCTAACAGCTTGTAATGTTTTTCACTAATGAAATTACAATATTGTTTACATATATTAAATTAGAGTAACGCAGTCGTGAACAAATTTTCTTAGTTAACAAATACACATTTTTTTGTCTAATTTAAGTTGGGAATAATGCTCATTGTACAATGTTGAATTACAACATTGGGTTACAACCTCTCACAAAGGAAGCGGAGCCCACTATTATTTTAATCGCGGGGTCCACCTCCCTTGTGAGTGATTGTAACCCAATATTGTAATCCAACATTGTACATATAGCATTGTATGGAAATACGTAGGCATTGACGTTGACAAAAATGTTCTAATCACCCGTTTGATAGATCAAAAGATGTGCACGTACAAAATTTTGATGACCCTATCAATTGAACTAATAAAGTTCTTGGTATTAGAACTGTTCTCGTACAAAAAAATTATTGATTCTACAAAGTATCCAAGAATATGTCAACAATCTTCATCTCCTTGCCATGTTTTTGTATCTTCCCCAATGCATCGGGTGCACATGAGAGCCGAACATCGTTTACGAGGCTTTGGCATTAGTAGAATCAATTGTTTGAACCATCTTCAATAATACTCATATGCTTTCCTCCAGAACTACTTTCTTGTCTGCAATCATATTTTCTAATTGTAACCGTTTTGTAGACCTAATATCAAGTATGCTGGGTGGCATTGGTTGAAGGGACCCATGCAACTCGACTAAGTTGAAGAATTCTTGCTTGGTCAAACTCTTTTTCTGGACGAGATTATTGACAACAGCATCCATAAGTTCTCGATTTTGCTGAAGAATCTGCTTAAAAGTAGCAAGCTCTTAATAACTTATTAAGGAATAAGATATTTTATTGCTGTTTAGTCACCTACTATAACATACCTTTTTTGCACGATCATAACACATATTTAGGATCCGCAATGCCTCTGTATCAATATCCTGAAAATCAAAATTGCATGCCAGAAATCAGGCAGTGACAGTCATAAAAAAATAATAAGGTAGAGCCTAAAGGAAGAATATGTAAAATATATAAAAGCCAGATACAGAAAAGAAAAACAAAAAAAGGACGAAGACGACAGCAAAAAATTTCCCTCCATTTACAGCTTCTTGTATCCTCTTGGACCATGAGTTCATTCTCAGATATTAAGATAGAGCCAAATAATAAAGTTGAAGATATCAGATTAAAAAAACTTGCACTTGCTCAAGGGCGTTGAAAATTTAGAAATAGAATTTTAGAACTATTGAAGAAGCCCAAGGCATATAGAATTTTACATTTATCCTCTCTGCAGTCCAGAAGTTGTTCAGACCATAATGTTTCTCAGAAAGGACACCAAAAGCCAAAGTTCGAGCAGCGGACCTAGCATTGTCTGAAGTCTCTCAACTGGAAAATTTCAAAGCATTCGTGAGAAGTTATTCAAAACACTGATAATAATTGGACATTTAAGATCAAAATTTTAAGTCACAATTTGTTAATCGATCACAATTGAAAATTTTTATAGATCGCAATTTGTTCATCGATCACAAATCAAAACTTGAAACATCACAATTTATTTATAGGTATCAAATCACAAATATTATAAGTCACAACTTAGTATACAATCACAAATTGTCAAATTATCGATCACAAATTAACAATTTTTTAGGTCACACATTATGTTTTTGTCACAATTTTTCTTTTTCATTTGTCACATATAATTTATTGGTCACAGATTAACCAATTTAATGGTCACAAGCGATCAAATAATTTGTGACCACCAACTCACCACTCCCACCAAGAGCACGACTGTCACCGTCGTCGTTAGAACCACCACCACCATCTCCCGATAGCAACACCACCTCATACAAATCAACACACCGCACTGATCCATCACCACCTCAACAGGCTCATCGCCACCAACATCTCAACATCACCACCACCACCACCACCACCACCAACCCCAAGATCCACCGTGACCAACAAAACCAATGCACACAACCACAGAACAACCATCATCTCATCTATCTGCTTCGTTTATCGCAGATCTCACAAACCACCACCACCACCACACGAACCACCATATATACCCACCACAGATCCACCACCACGTCGGCACAATAACCTGACCCAACTCACAATCTACAGTCCACTACCACAAAATATCCAATTTACCCAAACCAATTAAGCTCAAAACCCCATTCATCATCTTCAACTTCTTGTGATCCTTAACTCATGGAAAGCCTCAACACCGTTGCCGGTTTAACCAGGTCCTCAACCAGTAGCTAACACCATTGTCGGTTCAACTATGTCCTCAACCACCACGTCAACCCGTCGGCGTCGACTCATGGAAAGCCTTAACTTGGCTCTTTTATATAAAGCATCCCCTCTCCCCAAATCGCTCAGAGACTTGACGGCTGATGGAGAGAGCGCGACATCAAGCGAGTCGATAGCCGAAGTTTTGAACCCTTGGAACTCCAGAGCCAGAGCCTCGAGAATGTAAGCCGCAACGTCCTTTGGATCGAGATGGATAGCTTTCTCGACTTCGGATTCGGCTTCTTTGGCTAGGGAGGAAGACCTAAAACGGTCTTTGGAGGATTTGGCCTGGAAGAGGAATTGGGCGTCGCGAACGAAGTGGCACTTGGCTTGGAGATTGGCTCGACGGCTGAAAAGATAGAGCTTTGTGAATATCTACTGGGCCGGTGGAGAGGGAAGAGAATGGAGAGGGGAGAAGAGAGAATGACGGTAAGAGAGAGAGAAGAGAGAAGTATGGGGAACATTGGAATGAAATTGAACCCTTGTTTGATCTACATTATTTTTTTCATTCTCATTCTTCTACTCATTTTCAACCACACATTCTTCAATAAAATAATATTTTCCATCACATCAATAACTTTTCCTTCTTTTTCAACCACATATTCCACATCACATCAACCAAAAAAATAC
>CAIGRS010298511.1:0-15564 GCA_903798395.1 Fraxinus floribunda
ATAATGAAAAAGTGAATACAAAAAAAAATGAGTTAACCTAAATAGATATAGGCTAAAACAAAGGAAACTAAAAAGACTATTCTACCCTCAATAAACAATAAAATAAAATAATGCTCTATTAATGCTATATTTCTTAACACCTGAGACTGTGCTCTGCTTTGCCAGAACGATCGGAGTGATCTGGCCATGGTCTTTTTGTCATTCAACATCTTGACATCGATCATTAAATATTTTATTATTCTTGATCTAGTAGCATTTTCGCTAATTTTCTTATTTTTAATACTCTTTATACTCCTACTATACTCTGTTTAGAAAGTTAAGTAATATTATAACAATATTAGAATAAAAAAAGTTTGACATCAAAGATTTTAGTTTGTCTATTAAATGAGAGATCAATAAAGAAAAAAATATTATTAAAACTAAATAGATTTATACAAAAAATGGAAAATAAATTAATCTTTTAAAATTAAATAATTTATTTTTTGAAAAAAAACAAATAAGAAAGGAAATATAATCATGTATAAGGGTAAAATTATCCCAGGGAAGGGAGATATATTTTGAATATAACTCTATGTTGGTAACTTCTTGTGACATACGGATGGATAACATTGAAATAAAAATAAAAAAGTACGAGCATGTTGAAGATAGATTTTAGATGCTACAAGTTCTGATCCAACTCATCTTAAATTTTGAATCGAATGTTCAAGAAATGAAAACGTGACACATAAACTTTTCTCTTGTTGTCACAATTATTATTATTAAAAGCTTGTAATGAATTGTCAATTTCTAGATGAAAATTTTGACACACTAAAAACGATAGGCCGTGTTTTTTTAAGATTATTTCTAGATGAAAATTTTGACACACTAAAAACGATAGGACGTTAAGATTATTATGTGGCTAATGAGAGTGATGGGTAAAGCGATAGGCCGTGTTTTTTTATTATTTATAAATCACATCACAATCATCAATGAGTATTCTATTGATAATAACAAAAAATAGAGTTATGTTTGGGAGGAGTATGGATGAAACCTCCAATAAAAGAATTAACAGTTATTTACCTTCGAAGAGGAAAAGTACAATGAAATAGAAGAAAGATATCAATGATACTCATTTGAATGCATGCATAAATTGAAAATATTAAGACTTGATTATTTTTTTAATAAGTCATACATTTTATTGTAGTGTTGTTCGACCTTTCACATCAAATACACCATTACAATATGTTTTGGATCGAATGGACTCTATTTTACTAATTATAATCAAGCAAGAAAGACAAGTCATTTTTTTAAAGTGTACCTAGAACAATGCTATTCTAAATAGCACAAACCGTCACTATCTTTCCCTGCTATTGTGCGAAATATTCTTATCTTTTCGTTTCCTACATTTTTACCCTTAATTACACTTTTAATTGTGCAAACTGTTATTTCATCCAAATCCACAATTATGTTAGCAGGAATTATTATTATTTTTTTTTTTCAATTTCAAAATGGAAGGGTATTTTTGTCTCATAACAATTTCCCCATTCTCCCTTATTTAAAAGGGCAAAATGGTCTCTTTAAATTTAATCATTATAAAAAGGACATTTGCATCGGAGGAGCCAAATCTTTCAAAAGTGTACCTGGAGATTTCAAACCTTTAATGAAAGTATGTCGAAAAGACCTCTAATGATTTATTTTTTTTAAAAAAAAAAACATTGTTACTAAAAACATTCATCTTCCTTAATCTACCCAACCACACAACCTAACGCCCCAACCTCGAATCCGCCCAACCCAATTTTTTGGTAGGCAGAGCCTCGAACCTATCGTTGCGGTCAGTTTTGAAAAGAATTTATCTGTATCTATTTATTTATTCCAAGGTTTTTAAAGGTTCTTATTAGGGGAAAATGGAGTTGATTTGAACAAGGAAAATAGGGTCGGACAAGGTGGAGGAACTATGTTGGAGATGGTAGTTTATATTGATATGAAAGGTTTGGGACTTCCGTGCAAAGTGCATTTTTAACTAATTAAAGGTTAAAAAACAATTTTTCCCTTATTAAAATTGGTTAAATTGTAGTCATGTATTGATTTTGGTCAACTAATGTGCCCCTTCATCCAAAGATCCTTTCACTACACAATTTTAAAAAGTTTGAGAACTCCATTGCAATTACACCTTATACATAAGTTAAAATCTTAAATGTTTGATTTTGTATAATACGTGCCATACTATAGTGGAGTGAGGGTGCTGGGTGAGGAGTCAGGGTGGGAATGTTTTGTTATTTTACTTTTTACAGTTAAAACTTGTTAGAAAAATGATTTTTAGTTGTGGATTAATTATTATGCTAATTGTATCAAATACCATGGAATTCGATTTTTGCATGTTTAGTAACTTGGACGAGATACATAATAATGGATGTTAAGTTTATTGGTTTAATTTTGTGTACGAAAACATAAATGTTTAATTAATATGCTGAATAATTATATTCCCTCACATAAAGATATATTTATTTTCCTTTCTCATCTCCTTTTCATAATTATATTCCCTCATTTCCATAAAAATAAATTTATATGTCACTTTGTTGAGATCAGAGTTGATTTCTTAATTTTCTATTATGTGTCTTATTATCAACACTTTTTGCAAGTATCTTTTAAAGTATCTATTTGTGGTGATAGCCCGGAGAAATATACTTTTAAAGAATGATAGATCTTCTGGGGCGTCAATCCAAATGCTCTCATAAGGATCGTTTTCTGCCCAAACATAGCACTGATTTCGGGGATGATATCTACCACCGTCAAGACAGTAAGATACACATCGTTTACCATAATATAGAACTTCTGGGAAATAAACATTGTTTCTCATTCCATTGAGATCCATCCTTGCTTGGGATGACAAGACACTTGCAATGAGTGTCGAGCCTTCTAAGGTTTCCATATCTGTCCACAAAAGTTGCAATACAAAGATGCCAATTCCAACTATCATTCAAGAAGGGTTTAATAAAAATAAATAAATAAATATAAAAAAAAAATTTGAAATTGTGTGTGAACTTAATCATTCTCCTTTTTTCTATGCGATGAAGAAAACATTTCCTTTACATTAGAAGTAACTGGCTCTCTACTGCCAAAGTTAATAAGAATAAAGTTTTATTTGTTATAGAGAATGTGAAGCATCTCTTATTGATTTTCCCTTTAATTTTGTCGAATATTAGATATCAATACAAACGTTCTACAACCTTATTAATTACGTAATAAAAANCGACAAAACACTTCATATCGTTGTACAAAATTTGAGCAGCAGTCGTGTTTTGAAGCTCGATACCATGAAAACCACCTAGATTATGATGATAGACCACAGGTACCCTATATCCCTTCAACAAGTTTACTAACTGGGTTGTTCGGTCGACCAAGGGGTCACCTTCATCCGCTTTTACAAAGACCCTCGGTAAACGTGGAACCCTTCCGAGGTAAGATCCACCGGATATCGGGTTACAAAATTCGTGATCTCGATTAGCGTAGAGTGGCAATGCCAAGGACCACAACACATCACATATGTACAAAGGAACATAAGGATCATCCTTAAGTCTAATCTCTGACGGAGTCCTATGAACTCCACCAAAGAAAGAGGGACGACCTCTCACACGAGCGAGAGTCGGGTGACAGGCAAGCGACATTGATTTTGTTTTTGTCGCTCGAGCAGTGTCCGGCGATATGCTAGTGAAAATGTAGCTCCGTGTTTCTCCTCTTTTCATGCTCGAACCCTAGACCTCATAACCCAATTTATACAAATTGCACCGTAGGTCCTTGACTTTTACAATGTCTTATAAATTAGTCATTTTGTCCACAGAATCGCCAACACTAAAAAAGCCAACACTAAAAACCTAACAAATAGTATTCGAATGAAGGGCATTTCTAAAATAGAATTTGTACATGGGGTGGAGATATTTCTTTATGAACTTGTTCAAATGAGCACTTTCCACTATTTTAAGTAAAAACTCACAACTAGCTACAAATATCATCAAATGATGAGTCATATAATATATTAAGTTGAATAAAGTAAATAATAATTACGTTTAAAATAGAACTAACAACACTACATTTTAAATGTAATGAAAGTTCTCAACTTTGCTCTTTTTTTCACTCATGCCCCCAATTTTTATGTTGTAATTTTTTTCGTCGTATTCTTATTCTCTTCAATATGCTAAGAAAAAAATTATAATTGAAGTTTGTGGCTAAGATACAAAGAAAATTTTAGGGATATAAGTGCAAATATAAGTAAAGATTGAAGTCTTGTATTACGATAAAAATGTGATATGATTAATAAAAACATTGTCTAAATATAATTACCCTATCATAAAACATTATTTAGAAAGAATGACAAATTCATTTTATTTATTTATTTTTTTCACTTAAAGAAAGCACTATATTCAGTATGCTATAAAACTTAAAAGAGAAAAGCAAAAAAGAACATAAGATTTATTTAGCTCCCGCTTCATGGGGATTAAAATCAAATTTTTTGATAAAAGTTGATGAAATGTGTGTTTTGAAAAATTATAGGTCTCATGAATATATGGTTAAAATAAATTGCTGACGTTGACTTAAATTAAAACTAATAAAACTAATTGTTTGGTTAAAATTAATTTTTTACTTTAATTTTAATTTTTATCAAAGAGGAGCTTGATCGAAGTTCACCAAATTTCAAATGTCAAATGTACATAAAATATGCATATAGTAATATCTTATTTTTCAATTAATAAGTAAAAATACACAATTTAATCAAGTCTAATCAACCCTTGTTCATATGATCTCTTGTCAACCTTTTATCCAGTAGCATTCCATTTGTTCTTTAAAATTCCGTAAATGTACTATATAGTTGGCAAGTAATGGCTTAAATTGAGTACAAGTTTCATTCTCACGTGGATTTAAACTATATAGTTAAAATTCTATTAATTCTTGATAAAAAAAAAAAAATGATAATTTCGAAATGCGCGCAATTCTAAATTAGTTTGGAAGAGTTTCATGTGAGAAAACGTGTTAGGAATCCAGCTACACTATTAGCTTGTGTTATAATTTTGAACCTTAATGTTTTAACCTAATTTGTGTAGAGATTGACAATTGATAATTCTACAATATTTAACAATATCTCTCCGACAAAGTCAAAATTATTTCTATGTACAACCTGAAATATCTCTATTCAAATTTCAATACATAGAAATGCATTAAGGGCCTGTTCGGTAGAGATTAAAATTGGATTAAAATTGAAAAACTAACCGTTATTGTTGACTTTTCTTAGACGAGTGGGGACCCAATAACGACTATATTTTCAATTTTAATTTGATTAAAATCCCTACCAAACGGGACCTAAATCTCAAAATTGTCAATTTAAATTTCATAAGTCATAAACGATATCCCCAAATGCTTGTAAATGTATTTCTTGTTGTCTATAATCCGTTTTCAAGATCATTCATGTTGAACCACCAAAACAAGTAAATGTAAAAGAATTACTTGAATCCATTGGCGTTGCTTGTAGGTGGATTAGATCTTCCACAGTCAAATGTCCTTAGCGTTCAATCAATTTCTCCCTGAGATGGATGCAGTAAAGAATCCTAGAACAATAATATGATTTGGCTTGGGGACCATAACCATGTAACATGTCCTTATATACTAGTCGATTAGGTTTCCATCAACCCTAATTGGACTAGAGCCCGGTCTCTACACATTGCAAAGTCCATACCGTTTAGATGTTTCTAGGGCCCAATAGGTAGATCACTTGTTCGGCCCATGAATTTAATCTCCCTGAGATGGATGCAGTAAAGAATCCTAGAACAATAATATGATTTGGCTGGGGGACCATAACCATGTAACATGTCCTTATATACTAGTTGATTAGGTTTCCATCAACCCTAATTGGACTAGAGCCCGGTCTCTAAACATTGCAAAGTCCATACCGTTTAGATGTTTCTAGGGCCCAATAGGTAGATCACTTGTTCGGCCCATGAATTTAGATAGCCCAATATAATTGTATTTAACCATGTAGCCCACATAAGAAATTAAATCCAACATTTCTAACCTCCTGAAAACTAAGCAAGGCACTTATCCATTCAAAAGCGATCAATTATTCAAATGAGCATTACACACATGATATCAATCAGAACACAAATCATGAATTATAAGATGAAGTCTTGAATTAAAACAAAAAATTAATGGTTTACATCATCGCCTCAACGTTAATGAGTTTAGCCCAGCACACTAATTACACAAAATATGAAAAGAGTTGAGTATTCATCACCCAAAAATTATTATTGCAAATAGATAATAGAGATTCAAGGTTACCTTCCCTGAAGAATCCAATTTAATTAAAAAAAATATGATTTTCTATGTCGGGCATTGTGCGGTCACGGGCATGTGGCTTTGCTTTCTGCACTTAAATCTGTAGACCTTGCGATTCACGAGGGGCCTTCTTTTTAGCCTTTTCATCTTCGTCCTTTGATTCAACTTTCCATTCAGCTCAAGTCCCTCCTAATTCCAATTGGGTCCTTTTAAATTCAAAATCATTTCATTTTAGCCCCCACTAATTTATGTAAAATTGATGTCCTTTTCTTTCATTTTTCGTTCATTTTCTTCAAAAGTCATACATTGAATTTCTCCTAAACAATCAATATATAAACAATATTAAATAATAATTCCACAATATGTACTCCTAATTATCCATTTTTGACTGCCTAAATAATTGTAGAAATTACACTTGTCAAATACCACAAAACATCAATAGTTGTTCATCCTCAAACAAAATCATCCACTTAATCAAACTAATGAACATGATATAAGAAATATAGTTAGATACATTTACATTTTGTCTCATGCTTAAAAATTGTATGCACAACTTATGAAAGGCTTCAAAATTATGATACCAATACTAATTTCAACTTATCCAATGCTAAATCGATGTGTTTGTATAATCAACTCAATCTCCATAAACTCATAAGTTTATTCTATCTTGACCATAAATGGTCTAATATATCATTTCTCGTTCATAAGATGCAAACTCTCCATTTTTTTTATTTTTTATTTTTACCTATATTAGGTAAGTTGGATTTATGACTACTATTCAAGAATTTCAATGCATGAATCGAGGGTAAAGTTGAATCATAACAATCATTCATTTCCATCTCAAGTTTGGTTGCAACTTACCAACGAAAATCACTATTTTGATGTGCAATGATTCTCCTAAATTTTGATTGTTTCAACCTCCAAATTTTCAATCAAGCTAATAATCCAAGAAATCTAAGAGGTCGTTCTCTTCATGTTTTGGTTTTTCATTTTGAGTTTTGTGTTTTTAGTGTTCATTTTGAAATTATTAAAAATGTATTCTTTTGATCATTTTGAAAAATTATTTTCAAAAATCCAAAATTGAAAATTTTGGCCAAATTAAAACTAAAAACACCTGGGTTTTCTTTGTAAATTTTAAACTTATTTTCAAAAACACGTTTTCGAAAATATAAAAGAGAACACGTTTTCACTGTTTTGAAAAATAAAAAATAGAAAACGGTTTGAAAATGGTAAAGAAAACAAGCCCTAACTCTCTAAGCTAAGTGTCCAATGATTAATCTGGCTTATAGCGCATATTCTGTTCATGCACATACTCTTTTTTAAAAGCTGTTGTGTATTTATGCACTAACTTTGATCTGTTTTGAGGGGTTTTTCATGCTATTTTCAATATTTGTTCTCATTGGGATATTTGATAAGGTAGTTTTTGTTAATGAAACAGGGCAACTTTTTTCCTTTTGGCCAAGATTAGTGCAATACATTATTTGGATAATTATTTGATTAAGTGGATGATTTTTACTAATTTTCTAATTATCTGGACTAATTTTTTTTATTTTTTATTTTTTTTTTAATACTCTGCATACTCCTCTGTTTAGAAAGTCAAGTAAATTATAACAATATTAGAATAAAAGAAGCTTGACATCAAAGGTTTAAATATAATATTTTAGTTTCATTTTAGTTCACCTTTTTTTTAAATGTTATATCAATTTATTTTGTCTATTAAATGAGAGATCAATAAAGAAAAAAAAAAACTAAATAGATTTATACAAAAACTGGAAAATAAAATTAATCTTTTTAAAATTAAATAATTTATTTTTCGAAATTTAAATTAAGAAGAGAAAACAAATAAGAAAGGAAATATAATCATATATAGGGGTAACTTATCCCAAGGAAGGGAGATATTTTTTGAATATAACTATATTAATTATCATAAAGATCAAAGACTTTTCTGAAATTTGTTCAAAACACGTGGAAGCACAATATAAGGGTCCGTTTGATTGCAAGTCGAGTAGTCATCGTCGTCGCTTCCATTGTTGACGGGTAGTCACCGCCACCCGTCGCTAAAGCCGTCCACTTCCCAAGGTTAGTTCCGACTTAGAAATCTTTAGGGTTTAGTTTGTGTGTTGATTTTATTCCAAGTGGTTTGCAGATTATTCATTTGATGAAAAATTTCTTTCTGAATATTTGATTGAGGCTTCAGAAGTTCGTAAATTTCTTCTTTTGTGATTTGGGAATCTCTGTTGGTTTCGAAGACAATATAGAATAACATTTGATGAAAAATTTTAATTTGAAGATTTGATTTGTGAATAAGAAGTTTTAAAATTTCTTTTTTGTGATTTGGGAATCTCTATTGGAATATAATTATAATATTCTTTTTTCGATAATTGGACTGAATTTTTTTTTTCCAGAGACGGCTTCGATGTTGGCCAGAGGTGTATGAGTGTTGGGGAGAGGAAATCAGACGGTTTCTTTGGTAAGAATAGACGAAAATCCGGCGGGTGTTAAGAATTTATGTCACTGTTACCGAATTTTCAACGAGCGAGAGTGAGAGGTTTGGAAACGAGAGGCAGAGAGAAATTTGTGAGGTACAGTGATTTGGCTTGGTTTAAGTCATTTGTCTACTTGGTTTTGGCTTGGTTTGAAGAAAAGCAGATTTTAGTCACTTTACAATGCCACGTACAAAATTTCAATTTCCTGTATGGGTTCGGTCACAATTTCCTGTACCTGAAGTGAAACTGTTATTTTTATTTTTTCATTGAAGATAGATTTCTACTAGTTGTGATCCAACTCATCTTAAATTTTGAATCGGAAGTTCTAGAAATGAAAACGTGAAACATAAACTTTTGTTTTGTTGTCACAATTATTATTACTAAAAGCTTGTCATGACTCGTCAATTTCTAGATGAAAATCTTGACATTCTAAAAACAATCATACTGGATGTACAGAGCTCTACACCATAGAAACACGAGTAATGCTATTTATCTAGTGGAACCCCACCTCCTTGTGGGATTTTAGTGCTATTGTGGTGAACTCTTACTGGTAAAATGATTTTTTTGTACTAAAAATAGGAATGATATAATGCTAATGAGAGTGATGGGTAAAGCGATAGGTCGTGGTTTTTATTATTTATAAATCACATCACATCAATGAGTATTTTATTGAGAATGTGTGGTTAAAAATTAGTAGAATAATGAAAATGAAAAAAATAATGTAAGACAAATAGGGACATAATCTTTATAATTATGAGTTATGTATTGTTTCCTAATTAATTGTTGGGAGTTGAGGAAGTAGTGAGAGCGTGAAACCCAATTAAAACTGACCCAGCTAATTGGGCCTGGTCTATTCAGCCTAAGTTAACTCCAATTTCCGGGCCCCCAAATGAAGTGCCAAGTATATCAACTTTTGCCCAATCTCAAAGTCTTAAAAGCTGGGGCAAGAAAACTTTGTAGGAATTTTCCTGTTCTTTTAACGCGTACAATACGAAATTTTTATAGCTGAAATAAAAATCTTCCCCTCTTAAGTCTCTCGTAGTATAACATAAAAAACAATTTTTATCTGTTGATTTGTGTTTGAATTTTATTGAATTGAGAACCCATGGCCTCTAGCGGAAACAAGAACATCAACTCCAAGCTGGTTCGTACTTTCTTGGATCTGTTATTTTTTATCTTCACTTCCTCTATAATCATTTGCGTTTCTTTTACGTGGTTGTTAATCTGTTTCTGCTTTAATTTCTCGCTGTTGATGTATTATTATTCTCCAAAATGATGATATTTTTTTACCTTAATTTTGCTTCTCTATTTTTAGGTATTTTGTGGTAAATTTTGCATTCGCTGTTCGTATTTAACTCTTAATAATCCTTAATTTTGCAAATTCCTGGCGATTCATGTCAATTTCGCGGTGTTTATGGGTAGCTGTTCGTGTTTGTTGAATTATTTCTATGTTATGTCTAATTTTGTGGGATCAAATTTGGGTTAATAGTTCTGTTGATAGGGTGGGTGCTTATATGGGAGAAGGAGAGTGAAATAGACCATTTCATTGCGGATTCAATCATCATACTTAAAACACAACTAATGACCATGAAAGATTTCTCTTGAACTATCTGGGTTTGTTTTATGCTTGCGAGAGACGATGGGGTAGTGTTTGGCTTACTGATTTTGAGCATATAAAGAATTTAGTAGGATATTGGTACATAGATGCTATTATGGTGGATTAAATTGAATATTATTAGTATTCTTTTATTTTTCGTTCAAAAGAAAGTCAATTATTATATCTTTTCTAATCTGTCCTAAACCCATCTCCAACCTGTGTATTTTATGATACGGTTGATAGGGAAAATGACTTGATTTTGAATTCAAAATTAAAGAATACCATCCATCCTAATCTACCACAATACAATGTACTTAATACTATATATTATAATTTTGTACTAAATTCCTTATAAGGCCTAATCTAGTACGCCAAGCATAGCCTAAATGTACTAAAAGGATTACCCCTCGTTTCCAGTTGAAATGTGTGGTCTGAATTTTGCAGTCAAATGTACAGTTTCAGATGTGTTGTATCTTATTAATCTGAGAATGAAGTTTTATGCAACAAAAAATACATCGGTGAGAAAATATCCATTTCATGGTAAAAATGAGACCAAGTTAGTCAGTTGAGGAAAAGTGAGTAATTGTTTTATAATACGAGTCTTGGTGATGAATTAGTTCATGTGTATGCATCATAAAATTATCATGAGTGGTTTACTCTTGTTTGCTGATTCAATTGTTTTTGTGAGGGCAAAAGGAAATTGAATCTTAAATTAGTACGTTCATAGATTAGGTTATACAGTACTCCCTCTTTGAGAAACCAATGAAAAATTTCCTAAAGTGATTAATTGGATTCTATGGCCTTTTTGGTAAGTCAATGACGATTCATTTGAATATCGACCTGTTTTTCATACTGTAACAGTTTGCATTACTGTTTCTTTCAGAGGTTTGAGTAACAAGATTTACCTTTATTGCTCATCTCTTGTTTCTTGCCTTCACTTTTCATGTTGCTAACTTGTGTGAAATTTATTTTTACCTAAGGTGCTTCTTGGAGATTCTGGAGCTGGAAAATCCAGTCTAGTCCTGCGATTTGTAAAGGGACAATTTATTGAATTTCAGGTTGGTCCAAACCCTGTACTATCATACTTTTCATATGGGTAGTTGTTGACAAAAACCACATTAAGCTTTTTCTTCTGGTCCCTGGCATGGTTTAAAAAGGCAGTCTTGAGGTGCGCTTCAACCTGAGGCATAGCACCTGTGCCTCAAGGCGCTATGTCAGGTGCTTTTTTTGTGAGACAGATGCCTCAAATCATACATCTCACGGAGGCGTGAGATGTTCACCTCATGTGTTTTTTGTAATTTGAATGTTTTATTCCTTGTTTTGTGTGTGATGTGCATTTCAAAGATAAAGCCTAAAGGCTTTTAATTGGGCCCGTCTTCTCAAATAAAAAAATGGCCCATTTATTTTTCTAAACAATAAAAAAATCTAAGCCCTTACCCCCTAGCATACCCCACCCGGTGGCTTCTTGAAGAAGGAAGAAGCTTCTTCTCCAAGTTCGGCAGCTTCTTGTATGAAATTTTTTTTCCCTTTTTTTTTTTCTGCTTTGTCTCTTTTTTCCGAAATTTTACTTGCTCAAGAGTCGAGACAATGTAATATTTGCTACTTTATTAACGTATTTTGGTATTGATTCTATGGCGAGTTCTTTAAGATTGATTGTTTATGGTTTATTATATTTATATGTTTCTATTTATATTGTTTTATTTGACTAGGTTTTTGGTTTGTTTTGAGGCTTACTCTGCAAAGTGATTCGAGGGTTAGCCCTCGTCTCACGAAGAAAAAAGGCCTTAATGCCTATTTCTGCCTTTTTAAACATTGGTCCCTGGAGAGTAGAACTTAACTTTTATGTCTGATGTAGGAATCGACTATTGGCGCTGCATTTTTCTCACAAACAGTCGCTGTAGATGACACAACTGTAAAATTCGAAATATGGGATACAGCTGGTCAGGAGAGATATCACAGCTTGGCTCCAATGTACTACCGGGGAGCTGCTGCAGCCGTGATTGTCTATGATATAGCAAACCAAGTAAGTACTCATCGCCCACTTTGTGACTTTGTCATCACTTATCGTGGTCATATTGTTTTTCTTGGGGTACAGTAGGTTAGGAGAGAGATCATGATATTTTATAGGCTTTATAGCATAAATTGTTACATTTGTGATATGCCCCTATCTATTGAAAATTGCAGACCCCCCCGGCTTGAGACCTTTTGTGTGGAGAATCCCCTGCCATCAAGATTCATCAGATTTGTCTTTAAAAAAGTAAAAAATGCCAAAATTAAAATGGAATAATTGGAGTTTCAAAGCTTGTTTGGTATAGCTCAAAATTGAATTAAAATTGAAAATATAGCCGTTATTGGGTCCCACTCGTCTAATAAAAGTAACATTAACACTAGTTTTTCAATTTTAATCTCTACCGAACACACCCTCAGTATCCAAACTTTTTTTATTTTTTTACAAATTAAATCCGACTTTTTTATATGTGCCAACTACAATCCCAAAACTTTTAAACTTTATTTTCACTCCACTTCATTTTCTTCCCCAAAAATAAAAGGTTTTCTCCTTCAAAAAAAAGGTTCTCTCATTCAAAATGGTAACTTAATATTTTTTGCATAACGGGCAATACCCAGTTGCAAGAACGCCTTTGAATCTGTATGAACTCCTAACAAATCGCTGGCTGTTTCGAATTTAGCCAAGATGGAGAGGCCAAGTTCGAACCAAGAACATGAACTAATGAAAAAGCTGTTAGCTGAATTCGATTTCACCAAGTGGATGAAGATTAAAACCGAATCAAATAACAACAATCTTCAATAGTAACACACAGTGTGCTGGCCGAACAAAAAGCTGCCAAGAACTTTCAAATCTTCAAACTGGCCGGATGTAAAGACTGCAAATCTTCAAAGAAAACCTCAATAATTCTGGATGAATTTTGTATATAAGAGTTTTCAAGAAACTAAAAATCTTCAAAGATTAAACACTTCGAAGGATGTAACCTTGAATAAGATTGTTCCTCACATGAATGGCAACTGCAGAGCATCTAGTGGATCTGATATCAACATGTTGAGTTCTGAGAGCAGCTCAGGACTCGAGACACCTTGGGAACCCCTGATGAAGAACTCCCATCACGAGCCTAGTGGATACCCATTGTCTTTGAGTTGTCACTCGGGGCCTCGGCAACGGAAACCCGATGCACTGAAAGCAATGTATAACTAGCATCAAACGACACAATGGGAGTGTCTCGGGAGTTCTGCCTTTGAACCAAGTACTGATGGTACTTCAAGCACATGGTTTCTCTTGAGAACACTCCCAAGAGGCTTTAGATATTGTGATTGAGAAACTCAAATATGACTTGTTGCTTTGAAGGAGAGACTTTTTTTATTTTTTGGTTTTTTTTTTTTTAATTTTTGGGAAAGAAGATGAAGTGGGGTATTTTAAAGATTTGAGATTGTAGGTGGCTAATGAAAAAATGGATTTAATTTGTAAAAAGATAAAAAAGTTTGGGTACTGAAATTGCAATTATTCCTTTTTAATTATAACATTTTTTACTGTTTTTAACGGCAAATCTGACGGATCTTAATAGTAGGAAGTTTTTCGTACAAAAGGTTTCAAAGAGGGGGTTTTCTACGATTTCTAATAGGTAAGGAGGTATATAGCACATGGAAACCTTATTGGGGGGGTTTCTGCTATTAATCATATTTTATAATATAGACAGAGTTGCAAATTGTCACAATTTCTTTTCTTTCTAGGAATCCTTTGAGCGGGCAAAAAATTGGGTTCGGGAGCTTCAAGCGCAAGGTAAATTACCTATCCTTTGATTGGGCAAATATGGCTTCAATTGACTTTTCTTTTCTTTTTTGAGTTTTTTGGGGATTGGGCAGGGGTGCTATATTTTGATGTTTCTGAATTCTCTCTTTTTGGTGTCGGTCTGTGTCAAACATGCACTTAGATAGACGTTTTTATTTTTTTATTTTTACTGCAAACATTTTCTGCCTGTTTTGAAGTTTTATTATTCACTTTATTCTTCCCGGGCATTAGGAAACTCAAGTACGGTTATGGCACTTGCTGGGAACAAGGCTGATTTAATAGATGCAAGAAAGGTGCCAGCAGAGGCAAGTCTCTCTCTCTCACATTTTAGTTTTCCCTCTAATGAAAATGTAATTAAGCCCCTGTTTGAAACCCATTTTTAGAAGTAGAGAAATTTTGGAATAGTGATTGATGTAAGAATGTGTGGTGAAAAAGTGATGAATTTTTTTTGATTTGTGTGTAATATTATTTTATTAGGAGAATGTGTGGATGAAATGAAAAATGAGAATGAGAATGAGAAATTAATGGGTGTCAAACAAGGGCTAAGTTTAGCCCGTTTGTCATCCATTTTTTGTGAACTCTTTTTTTTCTTGAACTCATTTTCAAACAAATATCACACAATAAAATATTTTGTAGGTAAATCAAAAACTTTTTCTACTTTTTAACCATGTATTATCTAAAAAATCACTATTTCAAAACTCATTTTCCCCCAAAAAAACCCTTTAATGGCTACCAAACAGAGGCTATACTGAATACTAAAACTTAGAAAATGCATTTGAAAATTATGCACCCCTGCTTAATTAGTCAGTTCGATATGAAATACTATACTTAGAATTGTGTAGTTATGAAATTGTGTAACAGGAATACATACTAGTTATGATGATCTGGTAAAACTAATGTAGGGGCTAGTGATTAGAGAAAGTGTGAACCTTGTTTGGTTCCCATTATTTTCAAATTCATTTTTATCTCTCTTATTTTTAACTACACATTATTCAATAAAATAATATTGCATGCAAACCCAATATTTTTCTTTACTTGTTAACCACACACTTTCCATCAAAATACTAGGGCTGGTCGTGGTTCAGTTCGGTTCGGGTTTTTTCGGTTCCAAAACTTTCGGGTATTTAATAAATGGAACCATCGGGTCCAAATTTAATTATGGAACCGTTCGGGTTCAGTTCGGTTCGGTTCCATACCATAATTAAATTTTTTTTAACATTTACAACAACACTACATAAATATAACTAATGACATTTTCATTCGTAACTTTTACAAATTAACGTAGCATAATTTAAAAACACATAAATAACAAGATGTTCAATAAGATTAATTCAATTAACACAAATACCAAAAAGTAGATACTAATATTAAAATATCGATGA
>CAIGRS010298545.1:0-10011 GCA_903798395.1 Fraxinus floribunda
TTCGACTAGCATAAAGAAAGTTGAGAAGGAAATCAAGGAAATGGTTGTAAGAAGAAGAAATTTGCTTGGAATCATCCTAGTTTAAAATCTGATTCCGAGGAATTCGAGGTAAATTATGGGTTTATTGACAATAATGATGATAATTTTGATTTCTTTGGGGGGTTAATTATCTCATTAATGAAAATGAAAGGGAAGAGTTTGAATGGGAGGAAGTAAATGAGAGAATTCAATTCGTTGAATTTGTATGTGTGAGCCCTTCAGTGTAAGGTATAGGTTTTTTTATTTTATTTTTATTTTTAAAGTGTTGTGGGTGGAGAATAGAGTGGCAATAGAGAATCAATGGAAAAGAACTGGACATTGTAACGTGAGACAACAAGGTTTTATGGGCATTTTTTGGTAAGGGTTCGCATATCCTATCCTATCCTACTATAATAAAAGAGTGAGTTTTTATTTAATGTAGCTAATCCATATGGCCAATAAAGGCGAGCCATATTTCGAGTTAGCTGGCTAGCCGAGCCATACTGTTCACTTATTTCGACGCCGTTTCTGTGTCTTTTTTTTTTTTTGCTTTCCCTTGTAGCTTTCTCTTCTCAGACACGCAATCTCCCATTTTCACGCAACATTCCTTTTCAAAGATCTGAGAACACGGGAGAAGAACCACACAGACATAGTCATAGTGAAATCGCACACAAAAGCAGTGTATGGTGTCACTGAAGTTTGAAATTTTGAGGTTCGGGTTTGGAACCTGGAAAATGAGCAGTCGAAAAGAAGAGGATCGAAACGAGATGATTATAAGGGGTCTCATCAAGCTCCATCTAAATCGAAGATGCATCAACTGTAATAGCTTGGTAATAATATTATTTTGTTCTATTTTTCAAAATTTTCGATTCAGATTTTTAAAGTTCTACCTTTTTTGAAAACCTCTAATCAATTGAGATACAGGAACAGTATTTAAATTTGTTAGATTGCAAAATTTTAGTAATTTTGGGCTTTTTCAGAAAGCATCAAGCTCTGCTTGTTTTCAAAACAATACTTTCTGTAGAAATGATTTTGTAATACGTGTTGTAGGACCTCAAACAATGGTAAAGAAACTAAAGTAATAAACATAAGTCTCCTATGTTATTTTTTGTAAAATTTTAGGATTCATATATACTTCAAATACTTTTTATTAGGATTAATGTTTTCAGTTGAATACTATTTTATGGCTGCAAGGACCTCAATATGTTTGCACAAACTTTTGGACTTTTGTTTGCACCACTTGCAGTGGAATCCAGTAAGTGCATTTTTCTCTCCACCATCAAAGAATCTGCTATTACTATTTGTGCATGATTGCTTGTATGAGAAATAAATAAAACTGGGATTCTTGAATTTTGATAGAAACAAATTACAAATTATGAAAACTACAATAGAAGTGTCATTTTTATGTTTTGAGGATGTGTTGGGTACAGACTTTGGGTTTTGAGTGATATATTTCTATAATCTATGGACAGAACTACCTGATTCACTCTCTTACTTATGGTGATTGATTCAACTACATGATAATGCTCTTAGCCCTTGTTTGGGCTCAATTTTAATGAATATTTGGGAAAAAATGAGTTTTAAAATAGTGTCTGTGTGGTTAAAAAAATAAGAAAACGTTTTTTGTTTATGTGTAATGTTATTTTATAGGAGAACTTGTGGTTTAAAATAAGTTTTGAAAAAATGGGGGGCAAGCATGGATTGGATTAAAGGAAAATAGATGTTGAACTTTGCATCATACAAATACTTGTTAGAGGGAAATCTACGATTGTGAATGTATGCTTATTGTTATTTCATGCCATGCATCTATGTATTTTTGTTAAGTTTACGGAAGATCGATTTGTATCTTGCTATTGGGTTGACTTTAGTGTTTATGATTCTATGCAATACATGTGATTGTGTTTTTAGCTTGCTGTATCTCCTTGGATTACTTCCTTGTGGTATTCATTGGATCAGGTTTTTTAATCGGGATCATTTTCTTTTGCTTAGTATATTGACGAAGATTCTATTTCAAGACATCAATATTAGAATCACATTTTGTTTGTGCAGTTTTGAGTTTACTCATCGCGTGAAGTCTGTTTCTATGGCTAAGTTTACTTCTCAAGAAGTGGAAGCTCTTCAAAAGGGTGGTAATCAGGTATGCAAATGACTATGTTCCCAATTTTTCTCTGATAGACAGCTTTTTTCTCCTATTTGCTTACAAGGAATNGAAGTCTGTTTCTATGGCTAAGTTTACTTCTCAAGAAGTGGAAGCTCTTCAAAAGGGTGGTAATCAGGTATGCAAATGACTATGTTCCCAATTTTTCTCTGATAGACAGCTTTTTTCTCCTATTTGCTAACAAGGAATCGCTCATTCAACGTGCCAGAGAGATATATTTAACAGTCTGGGATCCACAAAGTCAGAGACTTCCTAAATCAATTGTTAGCATAATGTTGAAGACTCGAATAAAATAGGACTCTTTTCCTAATTTGTCCTGTTCCTTCTCGGACACTAATTGGAGAACTTGTACATGTATATAGAATTCAATTTCCCAAGTCATGTATTCAAATCATTCGTTAAGGTTTTTGGCCTTCAATTACATTGTGTCTGGGTTTGAATTTTCTTGATTTCATTAGACGATTTTTTTGGATTATGGGTAGACTTACTATTTGTGAAGAGATGGTAGTATTGGATGATTTAAACGCTTCGTGTTCCCCATCACTGTTGCCGAACCAGAAGCAATCACCGAAGCAATGGGGGACGATGAAACCTGTGTCGATTGCAGGGCCAACTGAGACCTATATTTAGAGAAGCAAAGAATTGGAGAAGGTTGGTCTCTTGAATTTTTATGTGATAATTTTATAATTGAAAATTGAAATTTCTTGGTTCGTTTGTGATTTTCTTGGGGTGTCTTATTCTTTCTTTCTTTTAGCTTTTGGTGGATTCGAGACTGTATGAGAGTGCCGAGGAATCTTCTAAGAGGGAGGGAGTTTTGAGTCGACTCAAACAGGTATTTTTGGAATGCTTTTCAAGTTCTGATAGTTTTTATCCTTTAACCTGCACAACTTTTATTTATTTGAATGTTTACTACGTATTCGATCGGGAAATATTTTTATAGGATTGTAGATTTTATTGGATTTGGACTTCAAACTGATCATTTTTTTTATTTTCTTTTTTAATTTTTTCGTATCTTGGGGACGTCGCGAAATTTGTATTCATTCCCTTCCTCTCCTTCCAACGGACAATTTGTAATTATGAACATGTACATTTATGCTGCTGAAGTAGTGAAGTATGGCTGATATATGGGTCTTGCTAATAAAAGAGTCATCTATTTTTAGGTACATGGGCCTGGGGCTGACATAGATAGATACCTTGTATGTTGGACCATCCTATGTGAGTCGAGAGGTAAGTTGTGAATTCAGGTGACCCAAGTTGGAGCCGGTCTTTGTAATTCAAATGTGCACTAATACTAGCTTCCATTTTTAGGAAGACTTCTTCTATGGACTGCATAATATATTAGCTGAGATGGAAGAAATTACTGAGCTTCAACCGATGCCTGATGCTTATGTCCCTATCATGAAATTCAATTGTGATGGAATATCAATTGATCTTCTCTACGCAAGTATCTCTCTTTTGTTCGTTCCTGATGTAAGTATCCATTTTGTGTTATCATTTATTTTGAGTTCGGAATGGTGTTTAGTTTCCTGCCATATTGTTTGGACCTCATTACTTGTTTCTATTAAAGTTCCAATAGCCCCCAGATAGGCCTTCTTTGTTTTAAAATATTTGAAAGGTGATTGAGTTATAATCATTTTGTACTGAACTTGGTGAGTAGTTTTTATTTTTTCTTTACTTACTAACCAAACATCACACTTCACAATAAAAGTATCTGTTAAATGGTGACTCTTAGTTTTTTACCTCTTTTTTTTGTCTGGCAAATTCATGTAAATTCAAACTTGAGTCTGCTTAATTTAATGGGGGATAGTTTCTATCCTATATATCTCACCTCCTAATTTTATGTTAATTTAAATATAATATGGAGCTTAACAACAGTTGTCGCACCGTGTTACAGAGATGGAATTGAAAGAGAAGAAGATGAATAGTTTTTTTGGTGTCTTATTCAATAGAATCCCAAATTTGGTAGCACTAACTTTTCATTTAGCGAGAAGTTTTGACAACCTTAACTAGCATGCAATATTCATGTCATTTTTTGAATCTTTGATCACTTATATTTCTTGTTTGACTTGTGTTTAATTATTAATTTATAAATAGGACTTGGACATCTCTAATGTATCTGTATTATACAACATTCACGAGCCAACTATCTGGAGCCTTAATGGCTGTCGAGTTGCGGATCAAATTCTCAAGCTTGTGCCAAATGTTGAGGTGACTATTTTTTAACATGAATGCCTTTGACCTTCATTTGTTATTTTTTTTGGTTTGGTTTTCCCAATGTCTAATAACCTTGTAAACTTTAGCATTTCCAGACAACTCTGCCATATCTGAAGTTTTATGCTAAGAGACGTGGTGTTTATTCAAAGGTTAAGACAGCCTATATTTCTACAGGATATTTTATTAATTTTATCCTTTAATTGGGGCATCCACTAATTTTCTCTTTTCTGGGTCCAATATCTTAAATTGTTTCCCCAGGTGACTGGTTTTCTTGGTAGAGTGAATTGGTCTCTTCTTGTGGCCCCGAATATGTCAACTTTATCCCAATGCAAATCCCAGCATGCTGGTTTCTCGTTTTTTGGAGTTTATACACTGGCAGTGGCCAAACTCTGTGATGCTTTGCGAAATAGAGGATGGTGAACTTGGATTTTCAATATGGGACCCCCATAAAAATCCCAGGGACAGAAATTCACTTTGCCTATTAAACATTTGTGTGTATGGAGTATGCATCTGACTCATGTTGTTGAACTCACAGCCTACTTTATAGGAGCATTCACTTTGCCTTCATCTATCCAGTCACATGCTTTTCTTTTGTTCTATGTAGTCCTATTAAAAGTGTGAAATGCGTATTAGGATTAGCAATTCCTTTTTACCTGTAATTACCGCATTAAAAAATCTCTCATCACCACCAGTAGTTGCAGATACCAGTAACTATGTTAGAAATAACTTGTATTCTTTGACATACATGAGGTTGACTATTGCAATCCATATTGAACCGTACTTGGTAAATTTTCTAAACATCTTCTAATTATTTTCTATATTAGTTTGCACCAAAGGGAACACGTTTTATCTTTGAACATTAAACTGAAAAAATAACTTAAAATCACTCTACGCTAATAAATACCCAACTAAACTACAGCACGTGCATCGCACGTGCCTACACTAGTTAACTTCATAAGTTCCGGACTCTCTTAAGGTTATAACTTTTGAAGGCAGGATATTATCTTAAATTCAGTTATAATGTTTCCCTAAGATATTTTGATGATAAAATGATAACCTCCTCCATCAGTGTCATCCTATGTGAAAGCAAAAGCACCAGACAGAGGAAAAAAACATACCCACACGCCCATTTGTAGAGATTCTCAACAATGTTACTTCATGTAAGACAGTAGACTGCTACTCATTCCATTTGCTATTTTCCTAGAGCACAAAAAATAGCATTGCATGAGCAAAGGAGAATAACCTTAAACATTATAATTTACTGTGCAACCACAAATTTATGTTTACTTAAAACCTCTATTTGTCATACTACACATTCTCATCCCATGTATCTCGTAATTACAACATTTAGGGTAAAGATTAGACAACAAATGCTTTCTTTTATTCTATTTCTACACCCCAGCATCCCTCAAATCAAGTCTATTCGCAGACTTGATAATTCTTCAAAAAGACTTTGAAGGTGAGAAATATATTTCCAACAACAAATGTCAAATGATTGTAACCAACATTAGAAAAAAGAAAAAAATTACCATATTTTTTTAATAAAGACCTAAAGCTAAAAAACCCCAAACTTCTTCAATTAGATATAAGCACATGCTTCAAAATTCTATCAATCGATGCCAATATCGCAAGTGATTCCTTGGTTTCTATATCTACATAAAGTTGAGGGATGTGGAAATAGAGAGACATTTTTACTAATAGGCAACGACAAATTCAATCAACTATTAAACTAATGACCAAAGTCACAAATTGTTGATGAATTTCTATCAAAAACGTTTCAAAATTCCAAAAAAAGTGTCGATGCTGAATATCTTAAGCACTAAAAGCTGCAGTGAATCTTGATTCTCCAATTAACCCAGGAATTACGTTGCCCTAAAGTTCTCAACCAAAAAAATAGAAGTGGAGAAAAACTTGAATATACAGCCAACAAGGTCAGATTGATGGCAAGTGCCATGGAAAATTAGTGAGGATTGTTGAATAGTCAGAGACGTGGACCCAGACCAGTAATATGCAATGCAAATGGGATGAGAAATTAGAATTCTTTTAATAGAAGTCGATTCAGAGAAAGTGATAAAATAGCAGACACGGTGCCTATCTCCTTGTCTCACGGGATACGACCTATCTCCTACACGGTCCGTGTGCATGTACGTGACGGAGACACGGTGTCGTCGTCGGTAACTTAAAAAAATGAAATAACTTACCTTTCCGGAGGCGGCGGCACGGTGACCGTGAAGTTTGGAATTTCACCCTCTCTATGTCCTAATTCTTTCAATTAACATACAAGGTAGGGGACAATAGCAATCTGACATAGATCGCAACGAACAATAACAAAAATTATAGAAGAAGGGGAAGCAGAGGAAGAAGGAAGGGAAGAAGGGGAGAAAGAGAACTTTCATTGCTGGATTGAGAAGAAATGACTGCCTCGACTGAAAAGGAGAGGAAAAAAAAGGTAAAAACAAAACGATGTTGTTTTGGACGATAGTTTCTACAGTGAAATGGATCTTCACCCTTTTTATATATGTAGGATTATGGTTGTGTTTGACACCCATTTTGGAGAAGAATTTGATTTGGAATAGTGATTGATGGAAGAATGTGTTGTTAAAAAGTAAGGAATTTTTTTGAATTTATGTGTAATATTATTGCCCCCGTTTGGCACCCATTTTTTCCTCATTCTCATTCTTTCTTCATTTTAACCACACATTCTATCAATAAAATAATATTACACATAAACCTAAAAATTCTCCTTACATTTTAACCATACAATCTTCCATCAATCACTATTTAAAAATACATTTTTCTACTAAAATGGGTGTCAAACTTATTGATAAAATGTGTGGTTGAAATGAAGAAAGAAAAAAATGAGAAAGAGAATGAAAAAAATATGTTGCTTTCAAAGTCAAAAAAATTCTTTTTATTATTTATTATGGGTGCGTTTGAGCCACATTACTTTGAAAGAATGTATTCTGGAATAGTAGATTGATAGAGAATGTACGTGATTGAAAAAGAAGGAAAAATTATTGATGTGATGAAAAATATTATTATATTGAAAAATATGTGGTTGAAAATGAGTAAATGAATGAGAATGAAAATTTTAATGTGTATCAAACATGAACTTTTATATCTTTATTGTAGGTATGGAGTTCGTTTTTGTTCCTCTTATAGCAGTAAGAAGAAAAGATCGTGGGTAAGTTAGGCTAAGACTCATGAAGATATAAGTTTCGATATGACTATTTTATATGCACACGTAATAGGATTGTCCATTTAAATCACGACATATTGTACCTTTAGCCATTCAAAATGACACACTCGACATCACACGCCCACTTTGTTTTTCCATTTTACCACCTCGGATGCCAAAGTACTGTATTTTGAATGTCTAGAAATTCGAAGTAACATCATTTAAATGAACAGTTCGATTACGTGTTCATATAAGACTATTTCATTGAAGTTTGTCTCCAATAAAGTGCTCTCTTACCTTTAAGAGATAGACCGTAACATCGCTGAAAATCTTGATCTTTAAGTTAGTCATTTTATTATTGCTCATTCTAGTTAGGCCCTTCCCGAATCATTGTAGCTAACTGTGGGAAGCATGAACAATTGAACATAATAAAATAGTTCTTGCATTTATCCAAGAAAAGAGCAGGTAATTAACTCAGCAGGATTAAGGGAATGTGACGTCAAAGAAAAAGGATTGAATAGATTGAGGCATATGACAAGAAGAGGTTTGATTTCTTTTACTATTTTTTTAGATAAATTTGACGGGCGTTCACTTGCAAGTTTGTAATAATGAAATGGGCCCATAGTTTTCCATGGCAGTGGGCCATAGTTCTGACCATGATTCCTCAGAGGTGAGTCATTATACTATGTGTTTCCTTGCAGATACAATATTTAGTCCACGTTGGACAACACAATATTTTTGAATAGTGATTTTTAGTAGAATGTCTGGTTAAAAAGTAAGAAAAAATTGTGGGTTTACATACAAAATATTTTATTTTGTAAATATGTGCTTAAAAATGAATAAATAGAAAATAAGATTTTCAAATAATAGTTGTCAAATAGGGGCTTAGCCTTTCGGACAATGGTCCCTGTCTTCCTCTATAACACTCAATGCATGCTACAAGCTATTACAATTTAACAAATAATAGTGTTAGAATTGGGGTGTGACATGAATTCCTTGTTGAAATACTGGAGAATTCTAATTGAAGTGCACGTAAAAAAGAATTCAGTTTGGAATGTTATTAGAGTCCTATGTCAAGTTGAACTTCCATTTTGGAAGCTCATTAGGAGTTGAAAATTGGTATTGAACTTGAAGAAGAGTTCGGGATAGAGAAAATAATTTGGGAACCAAAAAAACTCGGACAGTACGGGCATGGGTTCTCCACATTTTTCTCTCATTTTTCATTTTGAACTCAATTTTTTGGTATCATACTTCATCAACAACTCTACTATAAGGGTTTGGGCATCCCCTACATATTATCTCTAAATATTAGGCTCTTCTATATAATTTCATATGTGTGAGAAAATAGATTACCATAGCTTTAGGATTAGTTGTATATTTCTCTATTATTATTGGTGCAATAAAATCTCATAATTCATCTGCCATATTTTCTTGTTTTCTTTTATTCTTTTGCTTATGATCAAATACTTCATTATTGTGTAATATAACTTCAACATTTCAATCTGATGGTTGGTTTCATAACAAGTGGTATCAGAGCCATTTTGGTATCTTATTTGTTTAACAACAAGTGGTATTAGAGCGTAGGTTCAGCAGTTCCACAAAAGCGCAGGGTTTGATATGTTCAAAAATTTTGTCCGCGATAACTTCCATGAAGTATGACATTCCGCTTTTGGATCGGAACACTAGATTTTCGCTACAGCAGGTTAAGAAGCGTCAAGTACTCGCATAGCTGGATTTGGATGATGCATTGTTGGGAGTTGACAAGATGCTTGCAACCGCATAGGAGAAATTACGGAAGGATAAGAAGGCAGTTTCTCACATTCATCTTCATCTATTGAATACCATTCTTCAAGAAGTTTTGAAGGAGGGTTCAGCAGCTGCTTTAAGGTTGAAGTTGGAGAAATTGTGCATAACTAAAAGTCTGACAAACAAGTTGCATCTCAAACAGTGTTTATACTCTCATCGAATAGCAGAAGGAGAATCATTGAAAGATTATCTAACTGTATTTAAAGAGATCGTCGTTGATTTGAAAATATTAGAAGTAAAGTATGATGAAAAAGATTTGGCCTTGATCCTATTGTGTTCATTGTCTGCTTCGTTTTCTTCATATAGAGACATGATCTTGTATAATCGTGACATTCTCACCATAGAGGAGGTGTATGATGCATTATTTTCAAAAGAGAAGGTAAAGCATCTGGTTTCAGAGGTCAGAGATGGAGAATGCCTTGTTACTCATGGTGGTTCTGGAAGGGGCAGATCGAAGATTAAGTTCAGTAATTAGATTTGTAACTTCTGCAAAAAGAAGGGACACTTGAAGAAGGATTGCTACAAATTGCAGAATAAAGAAAGGATGGCTGCAAGTAGACATTCAGACACTTCAGGCGAAGCAGACATCGCAGAGAACGTTGTAAGTGATGGAGAACTCTTAGCTATTTCTGACATT
>CAIGRS010298619.1:0-17375 GCA_903798395.1 Fraxinus floribunda
AAAAAAAAAAAAACCTTTAAACTGTCTCTAAGCAGAGAAATAATTTTATATTAATATTTATTAAAAATTGACTATAAGAACGTTAATTATATTTTTCTAAAAGATGGTCTCTTTTCTTTTGGCTCCGTCTACAAAATATCCTCCAATCTAATAGAATTCTCATTGTCACCCATCCTAATTTGAAGCTTAATAAGTTCATTTTTGTTCACTTATTAGAACCATATTACTAAGCATTTGTGTCATTTTAATATTTATTTTTTACTTAACTTGGGTTAATTTTATCTTATTTCAATTTTGGACTTATTTCGAAACAATTGAAAAAGAAAGAATGATCAATTGAACAATGGATTGAACTTTTAGGACTAATATGCATTTAAGTAAAATTTGAAATACGAAAATCGAAGTAATTTAAAGTGGGGGACCAAGATGGAAGAAAAAATGAAGAAGATGGCTAAAAAGAAAATTCGAGAAGCTTTTATAACTGGGCAGCCGTCCAGTTATATAGTTCGAGCAGTCGCCCGACCCTTAACCTTAATTATAGGGGCTACTTAGTATGTCTGGGCGGCCGCCCCGTTTATTGCTGGGTGTCCGCCCAGGCCATTTGGCTAGAAAAATCTGTTTCCTTCAAAATTCAATTCTAAAGACGAAACTTTCATTTGGATCATGATATATACAATTTTTTGAGATCTTTTGGGAGGGGATAGTGAATTGCAAAAGGAGGCAAAGAACAAATCAAGATCAAATCCAAGAAGTTCAAGAATTCTAGGGTGATAAACAACCTTTATATTTTTTGCTTTTTTCTTCATAACATGTTAGGTTAGATTTATTTGTGTTATGAGAATGATGAATCTTGTAACATGAATTTTTAATCTTTCATTTTACATATTTGACATTGAAAACACGTTTTTAGATTTTGAATAATTTACATGATCATCTTTTCTCTATGATTGTTGTGGACGGTAATTGTATGAATTTGATGGTTTATTTTATGTATTCGAAAGAAGGAAAATATGTTTGACATAATGTAAATTGCCATAGGATCCGATGGAGGATATAAATATACCGCCAATCTCTATGTGAATATTTAAGTGTTCATAAAAATTCATACATTATTATATGTTCGCATCCATTATAAAAATATAAGTGAATCATATATGAGAATATGTATAACATTACTCGAGAGAGATTGTTAAATGAAATAGGAACATTGATTCGTCAAAATTCAATCGTGTTGTCAAAGTATAAAATTAAGATTAAAAATGATTATCGCATGGGAATTCGGGATCCTATTGTATTTGTCATTTATTGAACACATCAATTTGTATTTAGTTTAATTAATTTACTCATAATTGCATAAGTAGATTATTTTAATTATAATTTTGTCATAAACAAACACACCATATTATTCGTATTTCGATTAAGGTCGCGATAATTAAAATTGAACAAAATTAATTTTTGCGGGACAATACTTGGATTTAAATTCACTTTATTATTTGGTAACGAACCGTACACTTGCGGTGATTTTAATTCAAAAAATATTTTCGTAAACAAAGCCCTAGGCCATTTACATATTGTTCATATATTATGTTGACGCACTTAGCCATTGTCTAGGTGCCTTTGGCCTAGAGTTGGGCGTGCTCGAGTTGTTTTGGGTAAAATTTGAATTCGTTGATGAAATCAATTATGCTGGACAATATCGAGTTTGCTTTGCAAATCTCGCATGTAATAAATTTAATACACAACTTTAGTTATACAGATATCCACATAATAAAAAATAATATACCGTTTGAAAGATAATTGAATTTATTCAAAGCAAAAAACGGAGTGCAATTTGAAATTGTGGATAAAAAATCATGCACATTTGGAATAAGACAGTCGAACAAACTTGAGATTTAAAAATGACAATAGGACGGGTCTGGGCAGCCATTCCCATCAAGTATTTTTCTTCTACTTTCGCACACATGCCCAATCAAGGCGGATCCATTTACTGTCCCTTTTTATTTTATTTTTTATGTCTTTAATTGGTGAGAATCATTACTTTTTTTAATAAAAAAGTTGCAAGCAATCCATATTCATTTTAGAAAGAATGGTGATTTTTTTTTTCTTTTTGTGTGGTCAAAAACTTATATCTTGAATTGGAATTTAAACGAGGCGGAGGCCATGTTCCCCCTACTAACCCCCGTCTCGTGGCAATAATTTCCGCCCCGTCTTCCCTTGTGCCGATTAGGTAGGAAATCTCCGTCCAATTCGGGATAGGACATCGTGGTATCGAATTTAATCGATTTTTTTTGTCATCCCTATTGAGACTTTCCCAATAAATCTGATACTTACATAGCATACTCGAATTTTACACAATTAACTTGAAATTTGCACAATAAACTCAATATTTGCCAATTATCCTCTTGCAGTAGTTACTCACATACATTGCACTTGCCTTGATGAACAATAAACTGAACAGTTTATGCTTAGAAGAAAGGTTTAAACCAAATTGTTACAATGGTCAAGGGCCACACTGTGAGATTTCTCCATATAATTTTTATTTTTAAATTAAAACTTTTCTACTTCGATTTTGTTAAGGATGTGGAAAAGGAGTGTACGAGCCAAAAAGGTGAACATATTTCGAATGAAATTTTGCTACCTATATATCAAGATTTTACATAATGAATTATGTAATATCATGTGATGATCTACTATTTATGTTTAAAATACAATCAATTTTTTCATTCAATTTTTCCCTCCACGTCATAATATGTAATTGAGTATGTCACTTTTTAAAGTACAAGTTGCAAAATCCAAATGTTTATATGAGTGAAAGTATTTACTTAAAATATAAGTTATGAAACGGAACATAGAGGGCTTTGTCGGTATTTAACACTGGTGAGTGGTGACGCGTGCATAAAATTGCTAATAAACGCGAGGCGGCCGAAAGGGGTAAACCCATCTCGGATAATTTCTTGTCGATACAAGTTTCTTCTTCCACCAAAATTCCAAGGTGATTGATTATTCCGAATTTTTTTTATTCTAGTTCAAAGATTTGATGGGATAATTCGAAGTTTAGTTCATTCTATTAAGTCATTATCGCTTATTTTTTGGCATTTCCTAAAAACTTCAGATCACCAAGTGTAAATTCTCGCTGTGTAGACTCTGCTGTATGTTATTGTAATGGTTTTTTTTCTTTAGTTTTTATTTGGGAGAATTTATTTTAATCTTTTTGGCTGAAATTATCGTGCAGAATTAATTATTGTTTTGCTTTTACGCACACTGGTATGCACTTCGCATTTATTTGTTATTTGACTATCAAGTATACGAGGATGATTTATTTACTATGCTAACTTGGGAATCATTCTCCATATCCTCTCCTATTATTTTAGTTTCCTTGTTGTCGTTGGAATATGGCGCTCGGTCTTCCTCATCTGCTCTTCTTTTTGTTAAACAACTTTATCGACATTAACTTAGAAAACTCTTTCATACTAATTGTTGTTGAATGACAAAATGTCCATAGGGTAAAATTCTTTCAAAATCAAATTCATACTAATTGTTGTTGAAAGAATTTGATTGGTGTGAAAGAAGTTGAGTGTCCGTGGTGAAATATTATATGAAATTGGATGGTCATAATAAAACGTTATATGAAATTGGGTGGTCATAATGAAACGTTATATGAAATTGAATGATATTGGTGAAATAAAATCAAATTAGGTGCCCATAGTGAAACAAAATCAAGTTAAGTGATCATGTGGACACAAATTTAAAGTTGGGTGGCCACCATTGTATTTAACCCATTTTATTTGTGATTTTGTTTGAATCAGCCGTTCCCTTCGCCATTTGAAAATCAATTGGGTCTTAAAAAAAAATGTTTTTCCCCTTGTCCATTAGGGGTGTCATGTGTCCATTATGGACACCGTTATGGCACCCCTAATGTACATGTAGCACTACTCTTTTTCTCCTCCTTTATGTCAAAATCTCCTCGTTTCTAGATTTGGTTTTCTATCAACAAATCTTGGGTCTGTTTGATATACAAGATTTTCCATGGAACTGGGAAATTTTTTTCCATTTTCCATCTTTTGCACTGTTTGATAGCCTAACTTTTCTCCGAAAAATATTTTCCCTGCCCACCCGCCACGTCACCTTTTTCCTTGTTTTGCTTTGTGGTAAAATATTTTCCAGCCGGCTGCTGCAATTTTTTTTTTTTTTAAGCAATGGAAATAAATGTCATAACCAATTGTAAAATTTTTTTTCACTTTAATGGACAATTTCTATGTAAAACAAAGTCAAATGAACAATAAATTTTGATTAAAAAATAATTTTTTTAGGAATTTTTTTTTTCTTTTTTTTTTTTAACTTTTTGGCAATGAAAACAAATTTTATAACCAATTGTGGAAAAAATTATCACTTTAATGGACAATTTTCACGTAAAACAAAGTCAAACAAACACAAAATTTAAAAATTTTTCAGGTGGAAAATTATACCAATCAAACACACTTAATTACAATTTCTAGTAAAATAATTGGAAAATATTTTCTTTTCATCTATTTTTCACCCTACCAATCAAACGACCCTAAAATTTGTTTATGGGATGAGCGTTTGTTTTGCTTTTGTGGTGTAGTGTTCATTTTGTTCTTGTGGTTCGAGAGAGAGACATTGTGTTATTAAAGAGAAAAATTGAAAAATCAAGGGTTTCCCTTCCTGTAGCAGCGGCTGCCGTCACACCTACACCGGCCCCCAAGAACTCAGCTGTTTTCCCCCAACCGTCGGCATCACACCTATACCGATCCTTGAGAAAGAGCCGGTTGGAAATATCATAAGTGTTCCTTCAGGTTTCTAGAATATTCTTGTTATTTGCTGCCTTGATTTTTTTCTTTGTTCTTTCTAGATTTGAAAATACTTTCTTCTACATTAGGGTTTCATCTCGTAGAAAATTATAGAATTTGTTTCTTAAGAGTAATTTTTTGCACAGTTAGAGAGTTAGAAACGGTAGTTATTTTCATTTTGCCTCTTCTCACGTAGTGGGCACCGTCGGATTTTGTTGTTTACTTCAAAATCCGATAGATCTGTGTTTATTCTTTCAATTTCATCAACTATGCCCCATGGTTATTCACAAATGTGATCTTCGAATGCGTGTTTTTTCACGTTTTTCCAATTAGGGAATGAACTATTCCTGAATTACCTTGGCCCCTACTTCGAAAACAGGAATCGGCTAATAATGAAATGTTTGAGTTGGTGTAAATGGTGTATGCAAATGAACATTTTTAGGCCGAAGATTTACATCCTTACAGTTCTGTGTGGCCACTATGGCCAGCATCTTTAGAATACCTTGGAATTGAGCAGGAACATATCATCCATTAGTATCAGAAAGTCAGTTATTAAATTCTTTGTTATTGCGGTAATGGTATTTTACTATGCTAACTTGAGAATCATTCTCCATATCCTCTCCTATTATTTTAGTTTCCTTGTTGTCAGTGGAATATGGCGCTCGGTCTTCCTCATCTGCTCTTCTTTTTGTTAAACAACTTTATCGACATTAACTTAGAAGACTCTTTCATACTAATTGTTGTTGAATGACAAAATGTCCATAGGGTAAACGTAATGGGCGTAATAAAAATGGGGACACTAAGATGGGTGTGTGATCATACTAAAATGGTTAAGATAAGAAATCAAAATATACAAACACATGGGGATGGTGATTGAGGATAGTAGGACAATTTAGTTAGTCATTACATGCTTTGCATAGACAGAGACTCGTTCATATGGGTGGTGTGATATAGGTATAGTATGTCAGAAGAAGGGAGAGAAATTAAAATAACATGGTCTATGGTAGTTGCTAAGAATTTAAATGCTTTAAATCTTTTTGCATATCTATCGAATAGAATGGAGGAAAAGGATTTAGTTAGATGATCTAGTGACCTTAAATTTATCGTTGAAAAAGGCTTAGTTTGTTGTTGTAACTAAGAAAAGACTTTGAAAAAGAGAGAGATGCTAAATCAGTATGTAATGCAGGAAATGGGGTTGTGGACTCTGCTGGAGGGCTGCCTGCTTCTCGCAAATGCACTGGCTGTACTAAATGAAGATCGCGTGCTTGCCCCTAGGGGATGGAGCTTCCAGGAATATTCTGGTGTTAGGAGAAAGTCGTTAAAGGGGCAAATCATTGGTCTTATTTATGCAGCACAGTACTTAAGAGTGCCTCTTATAATTCTCAACGTGCTCTGCATTCTTGTGAAGCTGGTATCTGGATGATTACTCGTCAGAGGACTCGTTTTGCTTAGCAGGTACATTTTATTTGTAATTCACAGATTATCAATGTATCTTTGGATTTGCTTAAAAGTTATAGCCTCCGTGTGGGAAGAATTTATAAACGGTTTAGTAAATAAATAGGTAGAAATGAGTGGTAAATAAGTGGATAGTACTTTTGGGTCAATTGGAATGTGTGGTTGAAAATGAAGTTTGATTATTTATAAATAATTATAAATTTTGCAAAACGGCGGCAGCATAAAATTTAATGGACGTAGGAGTATTTCATGAAGTAAGTAATATATTTATTCCTCACAAGAAACTATAATTTGATTATGAAGTGGACCGAAGACACTTTTTTTATTTCTTTCCTCTCTCTGGATTCTAAAGCTGATCTCTCATAGCTTGCCAAATTTTCACAGCATCAAATGCAATTAGACACCCTAGAATTCCGTAATATTTGTGGGCTTAGAACTATGTATTCAGAAAGTTAAAAATAAATCTTTTCTTCTTTTAGGTCACTGTCAATGTAAATTTTTGATGTGTCGGAGCCAGTAACTTTGATAAGCCAAATCTGATATACTGCAAAAGTAACATCTACGTGCAAACAAGCGAAGAACAAGTTATAAGTGGCAAATTATTAAAAATAAAACTTACTTCTCTCCGATATATATACATTACATTGACTTGATGCTAGTAGTTGAGAAAATCTGCTTCATGTTGCTGCACTGGTAGCATTCTTAAATGTTATTATGCAAGGTCGTGATGCTACATTTTCTTTCGTTTCAGGTTAGTTGAAATGATTCTGGATACACAGAGATTCATTCAATTAAGTGTGGAAAAAGATGTTCATCTGGAGAAATGGAACTTTTTTATTATATTTTCCAAATAACAATGTGTTTTTGCTCTAATCTTGTTCGGTTGTTTAATTATATATCCTTTGTTCGTTGGAGTATTTTTACACTATATGAGTGGTTTCCTTGTGGTTGTAAGAACATGGTGATCATCTTATGGCAGATTTTATCCCTTTGATAATTTGTATCATTTTAACTATATTCAAAAATGTGTGTCGTATAAGGTGTTAATATGTTTCCCTTCCTTAAGGGAAAAGCGTCGGTAAGAAGAGAAACTATTGAGTGTATTATCTACAAGATAGAATGAACAATTGAAGTTTACTTTTTGGCAATTTGTTTATGCAGTTGGGTAGAGAACTTATACGTGGTGATACTATTAAAGATGGAAAAGTTTTATGGAAAGATAGTCGATGATTGTTGCACAAATTTGGGGTCGTCTAGGATAAAAGTAGTTTTATCCAAATATTGACCTATGAGTTACATCCTTAGGACTAGACCCTTGTTTGTCAACCGACCATTCTATATACGAGCCCTCGAGTGCGAATCTTGACCCTGAGCTCAGGCCAAATATACGACACAATTGGGCTACCACAACGACCTAAACCTGTTATGACTCACCTATTATAACGTCACAATGAAACCCCAATTTTACTAATGTTCGCTCCACAGTGTACACTGAAACACTTGTATTACTGATTTTGTGGGACAAAAGAAATAAAAGACATTTTTAAACATCGGGTGATTCAAAAGTAACCATGTCTCTTCAAGAAAGCGAGGAGATATTTCGTAAGAGTACTAATTGCACAATCTCGAAACTCCATAAAGTATTTATACTCGAGCAAGATTACCCAAGTCCAAATTCTTGATATAGATCGACATGAAAACCATCCAAGCACAAAAGCTAGTGCATTCCAGTGCATGCATACACGATACATCTCCATTGCTATTTACCAGTTCTGCTCGTTTAGGAGGAAAGCAATATTTCTAACAATAGAAACATGGCATAGCAAACTTGTAAATTTAGAGATTTTGTTTACTATTTCAATCCTAGAGAGAAATATGTGTCAAGTATGAAATATTAATCCAGAATTTATCCCACAATCTTCAGCCATGAAATGAACAAACTAAATACCATAATAATTATGAATGAAGAGCTTAACCCTTGATTACATCTTGATTATGAGTGAATATTGAAATCCTACATACAGATTGAAATTTCCTACCAATAAAAAGAACATTATAAATCGGCAAAAACATGGTAAGTTTTTGAATCTACAGCAATGAGTCTCAATGCAGCAATTGCTGCTGCAACAGACATACAACCAAAGAAGCAGACATTAAGCCAGTGCCAGCTCTTCTGTATGGAAGTCAATTTGTTTCTCTTAGCAACAAGGTACATGTGGTTCGCAAGAATGAATGTAAGTGGGAATGTGCTGATTGCACCAGTGAGACTCATGAAATCTCCTAGAAATGGCAGCAAAGCAGAGACAAACGTTGTAATGGCGAGGTAACCGCCCCTCACTACAACTCGGAATGACAAGTTGCGGAGAGCCAAAGCGTTTCCTTTGATTCCGTACTTGGTGTCCAAATACTCGTACATTGGGCTCGCAAATATCTATAAGAGAATATGCTTCTTCAGTTAGTACAATAAATGGTGTTCAGTAATTCGACAATATTAAAGAAGAAAAATGAGTTAAAATCTTCTATGACATTCTCTCAAATCCTGTTAAGAACTACATACAAAACACTGGCAGATTTAAAGGGAGGCGGTGGAGTCAACTGCTCCCACTACGATTTGATTGAAAGATGATGAGCAAAGGAACAAGTTAGCAAACAACATATCAGTAAATCTTGTGCATCTTTTGAAAAAAGAAACAAATGAAAAAGAATGATTAAGAGAGGGGGAAGGATGATTTGTTACATGCAAAGCAATAATTGTCTGCAGGAAAGCTGAAATATTAGCCAAAGCCTTCACCCAGACAGGACCGTTGACACTGTTCAGCAAATAGGATGATGTGTTGACTCCATAAGCCCAATATCCCATGAAGGTTACAGCATACATAGGCAGAACCCCCAATGTGAACTGAAAATAAAGAGCTTTCATCATGTTCTCAACTACAGGTTGTCGCACCGTTGCCTGTTGCAAGAAGAATAATTCGTTTGTGAGTGTCACGTTCAAGCTATATATACCCCAGAAACAATAGCCTAAGATGCCCTGAAGGAGTCTCTTTCTCTGGGTACCCTCCGTTTCAAATAAGGGGAGCCGACCTCCTCCCAAGTAGTATTGTCATATTGATATTGTTCCTTACCTGTCTCCAAAGAAGACAAAAAGGTTATGGCCATGTTTTTTCTTTAACAATACATGGACGATTCTTCAGATTGTTTTACGATTTACCATAAATTTTTGTGTCCAAATTTAAAGAGACTGCAGAGGTATGATATTTCCCACCTGTATCTCCGGGAGCATTCCAGTGTTGAATGCAAAAACGAGGTTTGCAGATGCACCTATGGTTGTAAAAATCTTGCTGGTTGTTGATCCTGGAATGTTGTAGTCTCTGGGAGGAGCTTCAATCCCTATAAAATGTTGTAAATATTATAAGAGCATTTAGCATAAGAAATTTCTCTGGATAGCAATATAGACGGAGAAATAAAGCAGCAACACTAAAGCTTTGCTAAATTCTCATGATGAAAGTTAAGGAATCAAATATAGGCGAGCACCATCATTCTAACTACGTCTACGCTCTCTCTTATTATTGAACAAGCACCACATTGGAAATGTGAACTGGACAATACTTGATAGTGTTAAGGAAGACATAATACACAAATAAATTAAAGCAAGACATAATACACCAAAATAAATTCTAGCTCCTGTAAATTACTAAAAAATAGTCGGTCTGAGAAGGGAAAACTGGATATTTGGCTTTATTCAATTCATAGATGCAGTTAGGCAGTTTGCATAATCGGCAAAAGGTACCAAAGGAAGAATCTTATTTGTCTGTAGAACATGGCACTATTTATTTGTATGATATTTGACATTTTCCTAGTCAAAATAAAGTCTAATCAAGGCATAAATTTACCAGAAAGACAAAGAACTTGAAAGGAACAGAGTGAAAAACATTAACATCAACATTTGACACTTAATGAGATATTAAAAAATTGATAACAGCAAGAAACCATACCATCTTTAAGAGCTAGTGCAAATCCTACAACAATATACACTAGACTGAAGAATGTTGAAAATCCAAGCCAAATCCCTAGCGCTGACAAATGGGGTATAGCAATGGCAAAAAGGGCACAAGCAACCCCAGCTATTGCAATAAAGTATGGGAGCTTCATTTCATTATCATCTCTGAAGAGAACATAAATGGCCTGTATATAATGTCAAAAAGAATCAGGATATTAGCTAAATCTTTTTGATTCTCGTCATCTTATCCCATTATGTTCAAACTTAGGTAGAATACTTCCAAACTAGATTGCACATTTGGCTAGGTGAATTAGACAAAAAGGGTCAGATGTATTAATTAAGAAAAAGAGGTTAAAATTTTGTATATTGTGCTATACGATCTAATGCAATGTACCAAACGTGCACAGAAGGTTTTTCAAAGGTGCAGCAGCACGAGAATGACATAGATCATATCTTCCTAGGTAGCTAATGAGTGCTTCAATTGTCTTACCTGAAAACTACATGTTAAGAAATAATGGACAAATTCCATCTAATTTCACATCGATTGTTGAATAAAGGGGAGAAAAATAAAGGTAATTCTACCTTAAGAGCCTGACCAGCTAAAATGACATATCCAACATTAATCATGAAGAGATTCACATATTGCAGTCCCCATGTAAGAGAATAAGCTTTGCCACCTACAAAAGCAAATACTCGCTGAATAAAACAGATTTTAGATAGTTGTTAGACATGAGAAATGTGTTGCGACTTGTACTATACTGAGGAGCTTCACTAATTTCCTTTTTTTTTAATGCCATCTTTATTTTGCACATACCATATATAAATCCAGCAAGATCTCTGTATCTGATATGCCTCTTTCCTCCAAATTCATGAAGCTTGGCCACAAGGGAATTTGCATATAGAGATATAGCTGTTGCTAAAATTAAACCAACAACACCTCCTATCCAACCCAACGGTACCATGACAGTACCAGAGTATCCCAGCACATAAGCACTGTTGATACCGGTGGTCAGAATAAATCCCACTTGAAACCATGAATCTACATTAAGCAAAATAGGCACAAATAAGTATCCACACCATTCAAGCTACCAAAAACTGATTCTAAACTTTATAGTATACTACAAAACATGAGAAGAAATTCCCATCAACACATTTTTGCTAGGTGGCGGGAACTGGACCCTGGCACCCGCTCAGAACATATTGAAATCTTCTCCATTGTAATTATCACCAAACTGTAAGCCCCATATAATAGGGAAATTCGTCATGTATAAAGCATAAGACTAAACCATTAGAAGGAGGATACATTCAAAGAAACAATTTAGAACTACAATAAATTTTCGCCTGCCAAAAACATAAATTGATCCATTGAACATCCATGCTCGAAGATCTAACACAAAAGAAAGTTTGTCAATCATTTAACAGAGAATAATAAACAAACAAGACAACGCATTTTCATACAAACAATAAACAAAAATCGAACCCAGATAACCAAAGCCGACACACGCACAATATCAAACTCATAAATAATAAAAAAAGGATAAAATCTGAATCCATGAAATGGGATTAGGAGGAAAAGAAGAAACAACCGCTGCTGATTTGATGGGCTGTGTCAGGAACTTCAACGGCCAAATGATCATCGGAGTGGAGCTTCCTATGCGTCCCGGACCCTCCAACGACGTCGTCAGTTCCTTGGCCGTTCATATTCGCCTCCACAGCCACTTCTTCTCCGCCTCCGAAGAGCAACACCCGCTCTTCTTCAAATATCACGCTTCCCAAAGCCAGCCCTGCTTCTTTCTCTCTATTTAATGGCTGTATTATTAACCACCAATCCACAATTTTCATACACAGAATTTCGGAGAGATCGTCGGAACCACCATAAATATCGTTATATGCTGGGATGATTGGGTCAATAATTGGGTATCAAACAAAATTACTTTTTGAATTATGCCAATTACGTAATATGCACTCTTGTTGGGTAGGAATTAAAAAATGGTTGGGTGGAAAAGTGTTTTTCAAAAAACGGTTCAATCATGGATGTGTTAACAAGGGGCGCAATGTTAAAAATGACGCATATACGATTTACATGTAGGGTGTGTTCAAGCCACGTTATTTCGAAAGAATGTATTTTGAATAGTAGATTGATGGAGAATGTGTGATTGCAAAAGAATGAAAAGTTATTGATGTAATGAAAAATATTATTTTATTGAAAAATATGTGATTGAAAATGAGTTGAAAAATGAGAGCGTAATATGATTCGAGTCAAATTTGACCATTTTGTAATATTTGATGGTTGAAGTTATTTGCTTAAGCGGTCTGGAAATTGACACGAAGGGTCAAAAATAGAATTTCATATTAAATAATGATGAAAATATAGATCAATTTATAAAAAAATTGTAGCTTAAGCGGTCTGGAAATTGACACGAAGGGTTAAAAATAGAATTTCATATCGAATAAAGATGAAAATATAGATCAATTTATAAAAAATTTGTATTCCTCTTAACAATGTTAACTTTTTAAGATGGAATTTCAAATTTTAACTTGGTATTAGAGCCCGTTAAGTTCAAACAAGCGTTTCGATCCAATAAGACTAAAAAAAAATGAATATACGAATTTCAAGATTCGTCTGCTCAAACGAACCACCATCTTGCTGGTTATGTTAAGGGATAGAATCACACATCGATTAAAGATGAAAATATATACCAATTTATAAAGATTTGGTCTACTCCTCCAACAAGGTTAATATTTTAAGATAAAATCTTAAATCTTAACGTGAAGGATTTGAAAACTGTTTGTTTGAGGGAACATGTAAAGAGAAAGACGATTTGGTTCCCTTATTAGATACTTACTATTCGCCTCTTCGTTTATTTGAGATTTCGTCTGATCCTTTGTCATGCAATACGACGTCATTTTATGCATGGCTGGCAATTCTTGGATTGTGTGTGAACCTCAATTTGCCTCAAAAGATCTTGTCTAAAAGAATTTAATAAAAATTGCACTATTGATCTTGCTTATTCTTCAAACAGTAAGTTGGTCTCTAACTTTTTAAAATGAAGAAGTTAGTCCTCAACAATAATGAAAACCATCCAAATATTTATTTTCCTCACATTTGAAGCTATATTTGAATAGAAAAATTATTAGCTCCTCCTCCAACCGTCCTGAACAGGGAACGTGGTCCTTGCCACAATTCTCGAAACCCACTTCGAAATTTTCATGTTTTTCAATTGAAATCATATTTAAAAAATAAAAAATAAATATGACGATAAATGCGAATAATTTAATTCATGTCCTGCTTTTTGAAAATTCTCGACGAGACAGGAAGGGAATGGCAATTGCCACTCCATCTCATTGACGTCTGACTAAATTTTATCTTTTAACTCGAGTTAGTATTAAAAATTTAATGTGAGGCATGTTTTATGATGATTGTAAATATGAATTTTGACACCCCCTTCTGTAAAAAAAAAATGGTTATGCATGCAACAAACTTTCTTACTTTAAATGCTAGGACTAATTTATCATTAAATAATAAAGTGGTGACTATCAATGCAATTTTCCCAAAGAATTATATAGTGAAGCCATTATTTATACCTTTTTTCCTTTCCCGTTTGATAGGCCCTTATTTTTCATGGATTCCATTTTCCATCTTTGCCATGTTTGACGACACTTTTTCCCAAGAATTTGTTTTCCACATTTACCACTTTTCTTGGTTTTCCTTGAATTTCAATTCCCACCTTTTAGGTGGGAATTTGTTTTCCATCTTTTTTTTTTTTGGCGATAGAAATAAAATATATCCCCAATTGTAAAAAAAAATAAAAAATTATCACTTAAATTGACAATTTTCATGTCAAACAAAGCCAAACGAGCACAAAAAAATTTCATTTTTTTTTTTTTTTGGCAATCCAAACAAATTATATCCTCAATTGTAAGAAATTTTATCCCTGACAGTTTTCATGAAAAATAAAGTCAAACGAACACCAAATTTTTTTACGAGCAAAATCTTGAATTTGCAGGCATTGCCATCCATTCTAAATTATGATCAGTAGAAGGATTAAAGGGATGCTAAAAGTGGAATATATTACTAATTTCAAAAATCGAATTGTTTGTTTCACTTAAATTACAGAAGATTCTTGATTCAGTTAATTATCTTCATTATTTATAGCAAGGATAATTCTACAATATTGGAGCTCACGAAACCGACAGTCTTTTGAGTGACAGTGTCCGAATAAAATTTCTTTACAAGAGAAAAGTAAGATGAAATTCAAGAGCTGATAAGTCAGTTTTTACACTGTAAATTATGAAGATTAGAATTCTTTTTTCCAGTATAATTATCAGGGACACCAAACATTTGAAGAAAGATTGAAACTTGCAAAGGAAGTGTATAAAAACTCACACGCGCACACACACATCAAGATTGTCAATGAAGTGTTGTGAACTTACTGGAATGATTCTGCAATCTGTGCATCCCCTATTGAAGTGTAAACCAGCCAAATTTGCAGTGCATGATATGATAAAGGCATAAAGCCATAGCAGATCTCAAAGTGTGGAGCTACCCAAGGAGGCATCAAAGAGATAGCATGATCCAAATTCATTCACTTTAAACTCAGCCATTGTGTAGTGGGGATTAAAATCTGATTTAGTAAATTTTGATAAAAGTTGATGAAATGCATGGTTGAAAAGTTGGGATCCCATGAAATGTGGTACAAATTAATTGTCGACTTTGATTTAGATTAAATTCTTTAATCCACACCAAACAAGGGCTCAGTTTGAAATATAGAGTTAGGATCAATGCGATCCCTTTGGAAGTCTCACTTAGTTGCTGTAATTACCAACCATTTCTCTTTGTGTGTGTGTGTGTTTGATGAGGCGGAGGGAAGAAACGGAAGAGAGTGGTTTAAAGATCACATAGAAAAATTTCTTTCTTCATCCATTAACCTTCACATTTATGAAAATAAAATTTTTTTTTTTTTATATATAAATATATTTGTTATTAGACATTTCTCTAACCAAGAAGACACATGGACAAGGTAATGCCAGCAGATGGATCAGTATCTGGAAATATAATTGTATTTGATTGTTTAACTGAATCAATATCATTGAAGTTCGAATTCACACTAAAGTTCTATAATGCTTACACCATCATAAGCGGAGCACGAACTAAATTTAGTAAAAGCAGCCTGCGGTTTAGAGATTTAAACATAATTAATCGGGATATGTCAGTGAATTTAGAGTTCATGGATCATTACTAATATGCAATCCTCGTCGTCGTAAATCATGTAAGAGTTCCATTCTAAATGCGGTTTGCAAGGATGAATGTTCTTATTTATGGCACAATATAGCCCCCCAACTCTTCTTCCAACAGAGTAATTCATGAGTCGATTGCTTACATAGAGAAGTATAAAGACAAGGCAAAATGCATAATCCAACGAATCAGTTAAAAGAGCCGGTGTGCCAGCCTTTTAAAAAGTCAAAAATCTGCTTCCAAGACTAAGAAAATGTTTCATCTTGCTAGAAAAACTTTTAGCGGAAGTTGACCTACGATAGCTTTCTCACTAAACACTTTTACACAGTGGCAGATCCAGAAAAAAATTGGACAGGCGCTAAAACACAAAAAAAATAAAGAAAGTACACATAAAAAAAAAAAATTTACTAATTTTTTTTTTACTTAGATTATGGGCTGGAGGGACGGGATGTAGCAGAGGCTAGCCCGTCCCTGGATCTGCCCATGCTTTTACAAGAAACAAAAACAAAATTCATGCCAAACGGAGACTTAATGATGATGCAGCCATCAAGGATGGCGAGAATTACTACAGAGTTGATGGACTTGGCCTAGATCATTGATTTTAAAGGAAAATAGGATTTTTGTTGTATGTTGCTCGTTAACATCACAAATTTATCCTTACCTCAACTACAACTACATTCATTTGTTTGTCCATTCTTTATTGTGCATGAATGTGATCTCCACTCACCTTTTGTTATGCATTTGCTAGAGCATTAGCATGAGGCCTTCGGAAGAACCTATCTGCCATTTATTTGCCATTTTAATAGTTTACAAGCTAGCTAAGATACAACGTGTCAGCTTTGTTTCTATTTCCTCAACTAGTCACTAAACTTTAGGCCTTTTTTCAATTTAGGAAACCAACTTTTTTTTGTTTCAAAATGGCCAGGTTGGTCATTCCACTTAACACCATCACTTACACAACTTAAAGTCCCAACTTAAATACACTCACTAAATCCATCCAGCAGCATTCAGAAACTGCATTCTACTTTCAACCCATTCATCGTAAATCAGTCATCAAGCGAGTAAAACAACATATATTTATTTCAGTCATTCTAAGCAGCTAAAGTCGACTTCATGAGCATGCAACAGCAGGCTTAGATATTGTGAAACATTCATAACAGACGCCACAAGACAAAGAGTAGAAACTCAGAACGGTTACACTACATCTTAGGACAAGTTCATGCATTAACTTTCGGCTCCCATCCTGCAATCATATGTTCCTTTGCCGCCTTTGTTTTCTGGAAAGACTCCCGAGAAAAGAGCAACTGCAGTGCAGGAAAGGAAAGCAGAATAAACAATTTCAGTTTTGTGTTTCAACTTGATAACAGTACAGTAACCCTATAAAATGAAAAATGCTTTGGACGTGATTGCACAAGAAAGAGAATTTCAACCCACAACAAGCTTCGCTCTTCCCAATAAAATTTGGGTTTGGCAGAATGGTTACTCCACTCTGTCCAGTTCAATTGCTTGATTTACGTAACATCTAAACTGATCCTTAGCAACTGACATGTATCATGTTATTTTTTGGCGTTCCCGGCCCTCTTCTAACACGTTCAAATGAACGAAAACTATATTCTATTTTTCATTTGTCTATGACCAACTCTACTCTGACTAAAGCAACTTCTCCAAATAACTCACTGAAAATAAACAAACCAATATTCAAGAACGATCAGTTACAGGTAACAGGAGAGGCTTCGGACCAGGGGCAGACCCAGACCATTTGTCTTGTGGGTTCAAAAATGAGAATTCAAAAATATTTAGAATTACATATCATTAACGAAAATAAGTCAATATGCTATTACAATTGTAGCATGTTTAAAATATTTCTCCATGCCTG
>CAIGRS010298639.1:0-10509 GCA_903798395.1 Fraxinus floribunda
ACAAAAGCAAATGTTACACAATTGTAAGTAGAAATCCATTCATTTTAATCAATAATTAGTTTGTTTAGGTATTAAATAAGTGTACAAGAACACACTTATCAGTGTCCCTACCACAAACCCAGTACCAAACATTAGGCCTCAAGTGATCCCTCCAATGAATCAGCCCGTAGGAGTCCCATATGATCCCAATGTTATGTTGATGAATCAAATTACGGAAATAATACAAGATCAAATGGCTTTTGGAATGCGTCCGTTTATTAAGCCGATTTATACAAAGTCATATCCTGATTGGGTAGATCAGGCGTATCCGTGGCCTAGAGGTTATAAGGTACCGGAGTTCTCATTATTTACCAGTCTAGGAAAAGTTTTTACCTTGGAACATTTAAGGAAATTCACCTTACAATGTGGCAAAGTAACTGATTACCATAAGATGAGACTATTCCCTAGTTCGTTAAAAGGGGCAGCCTTTTCATGGTTCATTAATTTGCCAGTAAATTCTTTCCAAACGTGGCAACAATTAGAAAAATTGATCCACGCCCAGTTTTACAAAACTGAATCTGAAGTAACTTTGGCCGATTTGGTGAATTTACGTCAAATGATGAATGGGCAGAAAGCTTCCTCCAGATGTTTAAGATAACTAGGAGTAAGTGTTTTGTGCATTTGCCTAAAAAAGAGTTTGTTAGAATCGCTCAAAGCTGTTTGAGTTTTGATTTAAAAAAGAAATTTCAAGACAGGGAATTTCCTGGCTTCTTTTAGTTGAGTGCTAACGTGATTAGGTATGAACGTCTAGTAAGAGAATGGGAACAAATGAAAAACTCTAATAGAGAGACTTATTATAGAGACCCAAACTTTGATGTTCATACTGTTAATGACGAACATTATAATTAGATCGAAGTATGCCTGACCGAATTGGTTAAAGGAGACGCATATGCTTGCCCCATGATGGCCAAATTAAAATGTTGGAGAAGAACGAGCCTATAAAAGATAAAAACAAAAGGATAGGGTGTTATCATTCGACGTGACCAAAGCTGACCATATATTTGATAAGCTGTATAAGGATAAGTAGATAAAGTTGAGCGATAAGTATAAGCTGCCAGACCCTAAACAAATTAAGGGTAAAAAATATTGTAAATGGCATAATGTGTGGTCACACATGACTAATAATTGTCTGGTTTTTCGTCATGTCTTACAGAATGCCATTGAGTCAGGACGAATCACGTTCAAAAAAAAAAAATGGAAGTAGATGAAAATCCTTTCCCACAGCCACTTGGAGTGAATATGGTGACATCTGGCTTCAAAGGTAAGTTGCCAAAATTCAAGTTAGTCATAGATGATGGAGAAGAGGTTCTAGGTCACATCCCAGTGTTTTTGAATGAATCAAAAGGAAAAAGTCTAGAAATGATGAGGGTGTGTTGTGCGTTAGATGCAATAGAGAAATGAAGGAGAATGTGGGCAAACCAGGAACACAACAACATCACCATCGCCCTAACATTGCTTCAAGTTCCCAACTTGGTGGAGAACAGAGCATACCATTCTATGGGAAACGGCCTTTTAAGGGACAGTTCAGGTCGAAGAACAGTGGGAGAACATTCAGGCCACATCCTCGTCAGCCATTTGTATGGCATTCCTTCCAATACAATACAGGGAGAGTCGTGCCCTTTAAAGAAATGACCAGAACCTAACAAAGGCATTTCCAACGGAACAATGGGCGGATGATGAGGGAATAGCAAGGATCGCCAAGTCCTAAAGAGCCTAAAATGCTTAAGGTGGCTAACCAAAATGTCCTCAAGGGTGATAAAGAGGCTAGTACGGGCGAATCGGTTGAGGAGTTGCCATAAAGTTCCTCTGGAAGATCAAAGTTCGAACGTGTGAAGAAGCTTGAAGATGAAGAGGATCCAGAGCGAGCCCTCACCATCCAATTTGGCACCCTACCTCCTGTTGTGAAGAAGCATGTGTGCTGGAATGTGAAGAGACCCAAACATCTCAGGCAGTATATAGTGAAGAAGAGGACGACGACATGACGACATGGAGGGAGAAATTGACTTAGAAGTAGAGAGGAAAAGGATAGGAGTGTCACGCAATACATTGTTGAAGCAGCTGCATCAGGAAGGTGTCCGTGAGGTGGATTTATTGGGCAAACCATCTGGCGTTCCTTTGACTTCTATGTACTATATAGAACGCCAAAAAGAAAGGTGAGGGTGCCTCGTGCTAAGAAATATGGGTCACCTCCAAGGACTCTGTCTCCTCCTACAGGTTGGATAACTGAAGAAGAAGCATTAGAAGAGAGTAAGGAATGAGTCCAAGAAGTAGAGACTCAGGATGAAGTATCACACGTGGACTTGTTACACGGCAACCAATCAACAGAGGATAAACAGGAAATGGAAATAGATGCAGCCAAGAAAGTCATTTTCAAGAGACCAACTGTAAGGTTAACCAAGCATTTGAGGCCATTGTACGTGAAGCCTTGGTTAATGGTATACATGTGGCGAAAGTACTCGTTGACAATGGAGTAGCCATCAACACCATCCCGTCCAGAATGATGAGAAAATTCGCAAAGGTAGAAAGCGACATGATCCCAATAGAAGTTATCCTTACGAGCTTCAATAGAGGAGCAACTTCAGCTAAAGGGGACTAGAACCACAGTTTTCTTTGTAATTGATGGTCCCACCGGTTACAATGTGCTGCTAGGAAAAGATGGGATTCATGAAAGTCATTGCATACCTTCATCGCTTCACCAATGCCGATTTTTTGGAACGACAAAGGTGAGGCAAAAGTAGTACAGGTGGACCATAGACCATTTGTTGTAGAAGCAAATTCAGTAGAAAGGTTATTCATGTACGAAGAAAATTATGGACATGTCAGAGTAGTTCAAGATGGGGAAGAAACTCAGATTGTTGCGTAGAGCGAAGAACAATTTTCAGTAGACGCACTTACTGAAATCTTCAACCAAATTAGGCAAAATATAGTGGCCCTCGAAGAGCCAGTAATTGGCAAAAAGGTAATCAGTGAAATCAAATGAATTGTCAGCGACAAAAAGACATGGCCGATATTCAGGCCTTCAAAGTCAAGTTAATGGCTTTCAATAAGGAATGTAAAGGAAAGACAAAAGAATGAGCAGCACTGAAGACATTAAGGAACAAGTTAGCAGTGTTTAAGTTGGAGCAAAACATTAGTCGAGAAGTCAATAAGGTGGATTGTTTGGAAGAGGAAGCAGTTCCAAAGAACTCAGATGGAGAAGTGATGGGAATTGCAAAACTTGAACATACTCAAGTACAAGATCCCTTGGTAAAGGTAAACATTGGCGACGAAGGGGAAGATCGTCCAACATTTGTCAGCCAGATGCTCAGTCAAGAGGTAAGTACCAAGTTACTCGCTTTACTAAATGAGTACAAAGATTGTTTTGCTTGAGAATATAAACATATGTCTAGTTTAGATAGGAGTCCGGTTGAACATAGGTTTCCAACTAAGCCAAACTTTAAGCCTCATAAACAATCCCCTAGGCGTTTTGCCCCTAATGTATTGCCTGAAGTAAAGAAAGAGGTAGAGCGATTATTAAAAGAGAGCTTTATTAGAACAGCCACGTATGTTGAGTGGTTGTCTAATAGCGTACATGTGTTAAAAAAGAATGGCAGTATTAGGGTGTACATAGATTTCAGAAACATAAAATTATTGATGCCTAAAGATGAGTATACAATGCCTACGGTAGATTCTTTAGTAGATTCGACTGTCGGACATGTAATGTATTCCTTCATGGATGGATACTCAAGTTATAATAAAATCTACATAGATGAAGAAGATATACATAAAATTGCCTTTAGGTGTCCTGGATCTTTAGGATACTTTGAATGGGTAGTTATGCCTTTTGGCCTGAAAAATGTAGGGGAAATCTATCAAAGAGCAATGAACCTAATTTTTCATGACATGATAAGCCAATTTGTCAAAGTGTATGTAGATGATATAGTGGTCAAATCTATTAAAGAGGAATGCCATTTGAACAGCTAAGACGCTTGTTCGAGCGAATAAGGTAATATAAATTGAAATTGAACCCTTTAAAGTGTGCATTGGTGTTAATGCAGAAAAATTCCTTGGATTTTTAGTGCACAAAAGAGGGATTGAACTTGACAAAAATATAGTAAAAGCCATCTTAGTGGCCAAAACACCTAGTAGTAAGAAATAATTGCAAAGATTCCTAAGCTAAATAAACTTTTTGAGGCGTTTTATCTCTAACTGTGCAGGGCGAACGAAAGCTTTTTCGCCTCTCTTAAAGCTGAAAAAACAGGACGAGTTCGTCTGGAAGGAAGAGCATCAAAAGGCTTTTGGTAGCCTGAAAACATATCTGTCAAGTCCATCGGTGTTGGCATCACCTATCCAAGGACGGCCAATGAAGTGTACATAGCGACTAAACAAGAATCAATAGCCAGAATGGTCGCGCAAGAAAACTAGTTTGGTGAAGAGAGGACGATCTATTATTTGAGTAGGCATTTAACAAAATGTGAATGTAACTATTCTATTGTTGAGAAATTATGTTTTGCTTTATATTTCACATGTACAAAACTAAGGATCTATTTACGACCTGTAACTGTTTACTTGATTTCTAATATTAATGTAGTTAAGTATATGTTTTCTCGCTCAATTTTACACCGAAGGATAGGATTTTGGACTTTGGCATTGTCGGAATTTGAAATACAATACGTACCCCGAAAGGCAATTAAAAATCAAGCATTGGCTAACTTTTTGGCCTATCATCCATGCCTTGATATGCCTAAAGAAATTGAACTGGAAGTAGATTCATTCGAATTAAAACCTTGGATTTTGTACTTTGATGGATTAAAAACTTCTGGAAGGGTAGGGCTAGGGGTAGGAATTGTTTTAATAAACCCTCTAGGGGTTTATTATAAATTTGTTTTCACTTTGGATAGAATATGTACTAACAATTAGGCTGAATATGAAGCTTTGATTGTAGGATTATAACTACTATTAGAATTGGGAGTAAATAATGTAATCGTTAGGGGCGATTCCCAATTAGTAATTTACTAGTTGATTGGTGATTTTAAATGTCAAAGTGACTTTGTTATACATCAGTACGAAATCACCCAAGAGTTATTAGAAGAGTTTAATCTAGTGGAGTTTCAATACGTTAGCAGGATGTATAATGATTTAGCAAACGAGTTAGCCCAAATGGCTTCGGGTTACTTAAAAATGTTAAACGTAGAATCCACTTGTGAGTATGGGATAATCTTGCCTGCAGTACAACGGAGGGCGAGAAAAAATAATATGCATTTGTATAGAAGACGAGGATGCAATAGATTGGAGACAAAAAATAAGAAGAGTTCTAAAAGAACCCAACAAATAGGAAATTAGGAAAATGAAACTACGCTCATTGAATTACACACTAATAGACGAGGAGTTATTCAAGAAATGTCCAGACGGTGCGTTATTAATGTGTGTAAGTTTGTAAGAAGCCAAAATAATCATGGCTGAAGTGCATGAAGGGATATGTGGAGCTTATCAGGCTGGCCAAAAAATGAGGTGTTGATTATTAGGAATGGATACTTTTGGCCCAAAATGGGAGAATCATGTGTTCAGTATGCAAGGAGTTGTTTAGCATGCCAAAAATATGACCCAATACAAAGAGCCCTAGTAAGAGAAATTACACCTATCATTAAGCCTTGGCCGTTTAGAGGTTGGGCGATAGATTTGATAGGGAAGATTTATCCCCCCATTGTGCAAGCAACATACATTTATAATAGTTGCAACAAATTTCTTCACTAAATGGGTGGAAGCAATGCCTTTAAAGGAGATCTCTTAGAAAGGCATTATAGACTTCATTCGTTAACACATTATCTATAGGTTTGGAATACACTAAAAGAGATTACCCAAAAAAGCATCATAGAGTTTATTCGGGACCATATCATTTATAGATCTGGGATTCCCCAAACTTTAATGATAGATCATGGAACTTCCTTGAATGGGGATCAAGTGAAGGAATTTTTGAGCGAGTTTGGGATTCGGCTAGTGAGCTCCACACCTTATTACGCTCAATCTAATGGACAAGCAGAGTCTTCTAATAAGATTCTGAAAAATATCATAAGAAAAATGATAGGTGGAAACGCCAGAAATTGGCATGAATGTTTAAATAAAGTTTTATGGGCTTATAGGACATTACCATGCTCGAGTACCAAAGTAACTCCATTTCAGCTTACTTATGGACAAGAAGCGGTGTTGCCTATGGAAATCAATGTACAATCAATTCGAGTAAGCCTGTAAAATGATTTAAGTGATGGTGATTATGCAGAATCACTAGCCCAAAGTTTGTTAGAATTGGACGAGTTGAAATTGGACGTCCTAGATAAACTACAGGTGCAAAAACAAAAGATGGCTAAATTCTATAACAAAAAAGTCATAGCCAAGACCTTTAGCCTGAACGATTTGGTGTGGAAAACAATACTCCCTTTGGATAGCAAAGATCCAAAGTACGGCAAGTGGTCGCCCAACTGGGAAAGAACATACAGAGTGAAGAGCATATTGTCTAACGGAGCTTACCACTTAGAGGATTTAGATGACACAGAGCATATAAGGTTTATTAATGGTAAGTACTTAAAAAAGTATGTTCCTTCCATATGGGAAAGTGAACAAATATAGGCACGCACCACGTTGTCAAAACAAGTAAAGTAAAATAAATTGGACGATCACGTTCAAATAAGACAAAAGCAATCTTTTTATTAGCAAGTACTTATTACAAACTGAGAAATACAAAATACAAATGACCTTTAGCCACAACTGAAAGTAAGCTACCATGTTTCTCCTATCAACTACTACAGAAGGGAGGTGAACCGGCCTCAACGTATCACTGCAATAATAGGAGGAGAGGCTGAGAAGCACTCTCAACAAGCCATTGGTTTCACATCAAGATCTCCCACTGGAGATCATAAATGGAAAGGGCACTGAGAAGACATTTATTGACCAGAAAATTTCAACGCCTTCCTAAATGTATCACTGCAATAATAGGCAGAGAGGCTGAGAAGCACTATCAACAAGCAATTAGTTCTACAGCGAGATCTTCCACTGGAGATCATAAATGGAAATGGCACTGAGAAGACATTTATTGATCAGAAAACATTTCATATACCTCCCATACCAAAGATGGCGAACTTGGAAAAGAGAAAATGTCATTTTAGTGGGAAAAGGAAACAATTGATCTCCTGAATATAGAAGATCCATCATTTGAATACTGCAGAGGATAGCAAGGGAGTGACTTGCTGGAGAACAAGGATGAAGATGGTGAATATATAACAAACACGTAAATTTAGAGAGGCTCGAAGGTGAAGGGACAGAATGCGAATAGCCAGATATGCAGTAAACGAAGTTGAAGGTTCGAATCCTGAAGAGACGCCAGAAAGTCAAGAGTCTTATTCTACGTGAAGGTGCACTAAAAGAAATGTACAAGGACGGGGTACGAGGTTAGTAATTAAGTTTGGAGAATATTGAGGATTATAGAATACGTCGATTATGTTGTTGCGGAATCCGTGCAAAAGGATAATTACCCAAGTAAAGGAACGATTACTCTATTGACAAAATTGGATGCCATTACAATCCTAGTCAACAACGGCTACCAGTCGTAATTACAAAAATAGAATTTAGGAAGAAATCATCCTACAAAAGAATGTCAATAGTAAGATGTTGTAATTACAATTTGCCCCACATAGAGCGCATTCGTTCCCTAAGCCTTCCCCCACTCATCACCCTGCTCATTAGAAGCCTTGGATAGCTCGATCACAAAGTCTTCATCAACCTTCAACTGTGTGTAACACTCAATCAAAGGCTTATGTCGTTCAACTTCTTGAGTAACAGCACACTTCTTAGCAGCCAGTCTAGCCCTATAGTCATCCATTCTAGCTTGGAGCTCCTTCATCTCTACGGCCAGCTTTATCATCAAAGAATCTTCAATCATAACCTCAGAAGAAATGTCGTTTAGATGAGCCTTAGCCTTCTCAAGCTCTTGGAATAAAGACTTATTTTCATTTGAGACAGGAAGGTATTGAGCCTATTGGGCTTTCGAATTGACATTCCTGACCATTAAGGAGCTGATTTCTGAATGAATAATCTTCAACGTCAGCTTGAAATCAATCGAAATCTTGAGTGAGGGAAGCTCAAGCGCCTGAGCCATCTTTGCACTCAATTGCTCAAACTTATCCTTTTGGCCAGAAGCACTGGCTCGATAGACATCCATGTCCATGAAAGTAACATATTCAAGTAATGATTGCTTGAGAATGTTCATATTTTCTTCTGAGGAAACAATGGATGAGGTCGAAGGACGACTAGCTGAAGAGGAGCCAAAGGTAGAGGCAAGCATGTCACTTGAATGGAGCATAAAATGACGTCAGCATCTTGTAAAGAAAATGTAAGCAGTTAGCATTCTTGATTACAGCAAACAAAGTGAAGATGAAAGGTAAAGCAAAGGATACCACATCAACAGCTTGGGAGACTTGGGGCACATCACCAGATGATCCAACCATTTAGGGAGACTTTCCTTTATCCGAATCAACAGGCCTTTCTGCAACGGGCAAATCTATAGAAATTTCTACAAAGATCAAATAATAATGAGTAATGGGTTATAAGACAACAATGCAGATAATGGAAAGGACCATGCAATCTGCATTACCTTCTAGTTCGACGCGTGGGGGGTCGACACCCTAGGAAGGTGGAAGTTCTCCAGCTTGGCTTGCAGCTAAAGTCCCCTCTCCAAATGACTTGGATGAGGAAACCTTAGTGGAAGATGGTGGAACAAAGCCTGGTAAAGGCAGAACTTTTAAGGGAGAAGCGGGACCTTTCTGAAAAGTCCAAGCAACACGTTAACATATGAAGGCTTTTTGACGGATGAACAAGCTCTACATAAATAATAAAAAAAAAATAGAGTCAAATACCTTTCTCTTGGCGATGAGAGGAATATCGTCGTCATCGTCAGGTAGACTAGGCGAAGTCGATTTACCATGGAGCGTTTGACACGAGGATGAGGGGACCTTGAAGGAGAAGCAGAACTCTTTGAAGCTGGAGGGATAGCAAGAATAGGAGAAATAGGGAAATTTCCTGGACTCTCTAGCAAATGGAAAGCACGGTTAACATCAGTTGTAAACAACCCGTGTTTCACTGCTAGCCAGAGTCGATCAAAAATTGGATGAGTGATAGAAGTAGGGTTAAAGGGAGCCATAGAGAAGCCCTGGGTCAAAAAAATATTGCAGGCATCAATGGCACATACCTCTGTTTTGGTTATAGTGTGAAAACGGTCTATCAAGCTCTTGGAGAAATACGGAGGAACAGGCCAAGTCTGGCCAAAACCCAGCTGACGGGCAAAAAACTGGGGAGCATATATCTCAACCCCGACCTTAGCATTTATGCCAGTCAAAATATCGTGAAACAGCTCCTTCCCAATACAAAATTGAATCCAAACGGGCAAAACTGCACTTGCATCATTCATGGTAGAAGGATGCTGCACGTAAATTGGAATCTAATGGGCAGATAAATGAAAGAATGAAGGAATCAAATTTAAGGTGTAAAAGAACATGAAAACCTCCCTATTGGACATTTTCACAAGGCACAGTTGATTAATAAATAGCTCATAACAACTGACTGATCTAGGTGGAGTTGAAGGAGCACCAAACTGTGGAAAATAAGCTCTTAACCACAATTGAGCGAGCCAAGAGGTCCACTGCCAGTAGGAGATGCACCATTTCACAGTTGGGATTGGAGAGAAGTCATGCCTCTATAAAAGGCAGCTAAGAATAGTGAACAAAGGTTTAAGGGCCTACCACGTGCTAACTCACGTGCTATAGGCAAATAAGACATGGAAGGTTTCATGCTGGGTACACAAAGAACATATTTACAAAGCCAGACCTGAAGAAAGGCCACACACTCAGGATGAGTGGGTTTAGTGGTAGTGTTTTTATAAATTTCTTGCATACCCGAATAGGAGTCGGTGAGTTTCTTGTCAAATTTTAGGACAGCACCGGTGACCAAAAAGGTAGGGAAGACGGTATCGCCCAGGGGCAGAAGGTTAACTAAGGCACCAAAATCTTTTAGAGTAATGGACATCGGGCCAAGAGGGAAAATAAAAGTGTTATACTCAAAAGACCAGAAAGTCAAAGCAATTGGAAAAAGCACGGGGTCATAAGTTGGGGGACGAAGTGCGATTTCTAACAAATCAAGAATCTTAGTGCGATCAGAAATTGTTTTAGTGGGGCCATGCTTTACCAGATGTGCATGCCAGAAATAGAGGTGGCAATGGGTCGAGCCGAGCCGGCGCAACCCATACTTGGATGAGCTCGGCTCGTGCTCATACGAGCCGAGCGGGTTGGCTCGTTGGTTTTTGGGCGAGCTCGGCTCGTGCCCGAGCCCGCCGAAGCGGCTCGTCGACTCGTCCTTTTTTTGTTTTTTTAACTATAATTTATAAACTATTAAATTACTAAACTTAAAATATATATATATATACACAAATATTATCTAATTTTTTTT
>CAIGRS010298673.1:0-10590 GCA_903798395.1 Fraxinus floribunda
TTGCAGTTACTATGATGCATACCGGGGCATCATAGTATATTTTAGAATCATTGATGGGGCTATTAAAAAAGGTGACAGAATAGTTTTCATGGCCAGTGGAAAGGTACAGATTAATGGTACTATCATCAAGTCCCATTTTAGTGCTTGATATTTTTTTAATCTCATTATTAAATATGCATATATAATGAATTATTTTATTCCCTTTAGTAGCTTAAACTTTTTGATGAAGTTGTTCAACATTGTATTTGTGCTAGAGAACACAAATACCTTGGGTTCAAGTCTCGCCACCACCTGATTATAAATTTCATGTGTATGCGTTTGATAAAGAATTGTATTTGAAAAACATGTGAGGGGGTTTTTGGTAGATATAAATATAACGAATAAATGCCTCCCTTCTCAAATTGCTTTTATTTTTAGTTTAGTGTAAGTGGTTCAACACTCGTAATCAAGTGAATCTCTTGGAAGCCCTTTTTGTATTCCTCTGTTAATTTTTAAGCAACTGCTTATCATCTAATAATTTCGTTGGAGATTTTAGGTTATAATATGTTGCTTTCAATTTTATTTCTTTGATAATGTATTTACCTTAGCCCTTGTTTGACATCCATGAAATCAAAACTCTTTTTTTTCTTAAACTCATTTTCAATCACTCATTCACAATAAAATATTTTCATGTAAACCCAAAATTTTTTCCTACTTTTTAACCATATATTCTCAAAAAAATCACTATTCCAAAACTTATTTTCCCAAAAAATTCATTTTAATGGGTGTCAAATTGGGCTTATTATTCTTCTTTAAAGCTTGCATACTTACGGCCAGGCAAACCATGGAATTATAAAATGCAGGATTATTATGCTGATGAAGTTGGAGTTTTATCTCCCAATCAGTTGCAGGTTGATGCGTTATATGCTGGAGAGGTAGAAATCTCATCTGATTTTTTCTGGTAATAAAGAATACCATACTTCTGATAGGGAACTTGTGACTATTGTTTGTTGTCTAGTTTGATTTGTAGCCTATAATATGATTGGGTTGTCATCTATAGCAATAATTTTGCCAATGTTTCCTCAGTATCTATAAATTCCATAGCTAATTACTTTTTTCTGTAAGTAATGTCAAAAGTACCTTTCTGATTTATTGAAGAAAATTTTAAAATAATGAATTTACTACCCTCCACCCAGAAAAAAGGGACAAAGAATGTTTGAGATATGTCCACTAGTCCCCAGTGTCCCCTCAAGTTTGCAATGTTAGGGACAAACACAGAAATAGCTTCTCCTGTATGGAGCTTCATATGACAAATCAGCATCATATAAAACTAATGGATGCGTGATTCCCTCTATATATATTTACAGTCACTCGGCATCATTCAAATGGCACAGTCCACAGTCTTTCTTTTTTGCTCTGCGAGTTGAACCTAAAACTTGTTTCTGCATGTGCTTTTACCATTTTACCATTCAATTTCATATTTTTTTTTGTGCTTTTCATGCTTATTTAAATTTCGTCCTTTTCAGGTGGGCTATCTTTCTGCTTCTATTAGGTCAGTGGCGGATGCTAGGGTTGGTGATACCATAACACACTACACTAGAAAGGCAGAACAATCATTGCCTGGATACAAGGAGGCCACGCCGATGGTTTTCTGTGGCCTGTTTCCTGTTGATGCCGACCAGTATATCTCTACCTACCTCATTGTTAATAGATGTACTTAATAAATAATAAAGTATTAATAGCTTAATTTTTGTATCATCACAATGTTTGTTTTGATTGCTATAGATTTTCCGAGTTGCGTGATGCATTAGAGAAATTACAGCTTAATGATGCTGCTCTGAAGGTAGGCGTATTCTTGTTAATGGTTAATTTTGTTATTTTGGTTCATATCCCACTCTAGTAATTGAAAAGTGTTGTAATTGCTTGAATCTTTTTATGTCAAAAAAATTTTCCATGTCTCTTGCTTGCATTTCATATCCCAAATACTTCTTGAAAGCTGTAATCAATTAAATATTTATGGTAAAGAATTTTCCATGTCTTTCATGAAATTTTTATCTTGTCTGTTATAATAATTCGTTGATAATGCTACTTGTAGTAAATCAATATCTAAGACATGAATCTGTTTATGCAATTGAAGACAGAAGTGCATGGTCTGTAAATATAATGGTTAAAACTCTGGGGCTCCTCACTCACAGTGAAATTTCACGTTGGTCATCGAACCTTTTTCCCCATTTGGATGGAGGAACTTTGAATTTGTTTCAATTGAGTCACTCCCTCCATCTCCGTTACTTTGGTTAATGAAAAACCTGTATATTTGGCAAAACTGCTAATGACCTGGACTCATATCACCGGACTTGGGCAAATTTTTTGTGTTATTAATGAATTGAAATAACGAAATTTTCAAGCGAATGGATTTAGTGGGAGGTGTTCAAAATATAAATACTTTTGGTCAAATGTACTTTTTATTCACACATTTCATGAGACCCATAATTTATATCCACTTTTTACCCGCACATTCTTTCAGACCCTCCGTATAAATTAAAATTTAGCACTCCCAAACAAACTTCTAGTGACATGCGAAAGGCATAGCATTGAGATTCTGAGAAAATGCTTGATTTAGCTTTGAAATCGAACATCAGAAGTTTGTGTAACAAATCTGGGTTCTATTCTGCATCTTTTTGTTTCAAATTTCAATGGAATAAAATTATTTTCGGTCTTAGCAACAAACTTGCCACACCTGTGGAAAAGCGATATTTTCTTCTAAAATTAGGCTATGACGGGCTACGTAATCAAAGATATGCTATGCTAGTTCCTGGAAAAATTTACTCTCAATGAAACTCGGATGCTGTACCAATGTTTCTTTTTACCATAGTAAAACAAGCATAAAGAAGCATGTGGTTTGTAATGCTTCTTGCACTTTTGTACAGATGTTCATATCCTAATCTTATGCCTACGAGGAGTTTTCTAAATCACGTTTAGTTGTGATTGTTTATCTATGCTGCTATTGCCTGTCTTTTTGTGGTAATATTCGCCAAAATTATGTGCTTAAATGAAAGCGTGTTTCTCCATGAAATGTGGTTTTGCAGTTTGAGCCTGAGACGTCAAGTGCAATGGGATTTGGCTTTAGATGTGGGTTTTTGGGCCTTCTTCATATGGAAATTGTTCAGGTCGGAAAATTCATGTTCTTTTACTGAGTGATTGTTGTGAGTGCTTACCTGCTACATTATGTCATGGTTCTTGCTCTGATCAACTTCTATTTTACAGGAAAGGCTTGAACGTGAATACAATTTGAGTCTAATAACTACAGCTCCAAGTGTTGTTTATCGGGTGAACTGTGTAAATGGCGATACTGTAATTTCTGCTTCTCCCATGCTCATAATATTTCACTTATTTGTTTTCTTTCTTTCTTAGATTTGTAGACTGTTTGTTAGATGTTGATATTTAACGTGACTTCATAATATAGCTATTATTCTGAGTACAAGGAATAATTAGGAGGTTTGGAATATTCATTCTTGTGGCTGTTATGTGTATCACTGTATGATTCTATTGGTTATGCATAGAACCTTCAGCACTTGACTGGCTGATGCTAGCAAGCAAAATTAATACTAGCAGGCAAGGTGCCTGTTCATTAGAATGATTAAGAGTTCATATACCGGCACATCATTTCGTAGCCCATTTAGATTTTCTGTTAGTGTTTATTATTTCAAGAATGTGTCAAACCATGGTGGCATGCAGCTGTAAATTAATCAGCAAAAGCTTCCACCTCATCTTTTAATGGAATCTTGAGTTTTAAATCTTAGAGTGAATGCTAAGTACAAAAAAAAAAATTATTAAAAAGAATTCATAAGCTCTGAGAGTACTTAATAGCAATGCCAAATTGCCCTTAATTAAAAAAAGAGAGTAGATTTTTGTAATTATAAATAATGCACGAAAATATTTGTGGCTGTGGATAGGGAAGTTGAACTGATTACTGGGATACAACTTTCATATCATTATTTCTCACGCAATCTTATATGATCCAGGTTGAGTGTTCGAATCCATCCTTACTTCCTGAACCTGGAAATAGGAGGTCAATCGAAGAGCCATTTGTTAAGGTTGACAATTGAACTCTTGGTTTGTCCCAGTTGTTGGAAATTATAGTGCAGTTTTTCATTTTATTTTTTGAAAATGTATAAGAATGATTCTCATGTATACAGATTGAAATGCTTACTCCTAAAGACTACATTGGTGCGCTTATGGAGCTTGCTCAGGACCGGAGAGGCGTATTCAAAGAAATGAAGTTTATTACTGAGAATAGAGCATCAATCATTTATGAGTTACCCCTAGCTGAGGTACTCCAATGGGAGGCTAATATGCAGCTTCCATTGGCAGAGCTAATGAAGTTATAGATTCAATTTAACAGCTGTTTTACCCAAGTAAAAATATTCTTGGTTCATTTTGCAGATGGTGGGGGATTTCTTTGATCAGCTGAAGTCAAGAAGTAAAGGCTATGCTAGCATGGAGTATTCCTTAATTGGGTATGGAATCTATGCATTTGAGTTTAAATTGTTTGTGTAATATGATATTTCCTTATTATAAAAGAACAAGAGATTTATGCATAAATGCCCTTTTGTTACATCTTATCCATGGTGTGAAAAAAAAAAAAAAGAGAAAATTCTTCTTATTTTCATATTTCAGAAAAACAGAGATTGCAGTTATAAATAGGAGAGGAAAACCATCAATTAACCAAACTCCTTAAATCAAGGAAGACTAAAATAGAAAGCTAACCAATAAGGAAAACATAAAAAATCATGGAGATTGAGATGCTAATTATCCTAATCTCAATATTTGGTAACTAACTAATTACAATCAAAATCTACACCAGATTATTCCACATGGTGTTTATGTCAAACTGAACAATGAACACATTGCTAGTTGCTGCTCCCCAGAGTAGTGATGGGTGTTGGAAGCAAGTAAGAATAATTATTGTTATTGACAAACTGATGTGATTCTTTTGTTGTTGTTTAAACTATTTCTATGTCAACCAATGAGAATATTATCATGCTTTCGCATCTCATGAGATGGAACAGTTCCTTCATTGGCCAATTATAGCCTCATCATGGAAGTTCTTGTCATCTCTTAAACATTTTAAATTCAAAATAAAATTATTCCTTATAATTCAAATTCAAGTTAGCCTATTATTCACTTCTGACAGGTACAAGGAAAATGAACTGGTAAAGCTTGATATTCAAATTAACGGCGATCCTGTGGAACCTTTATCAACTATTGTCCACAAAGATAAGGTACCTATGATTAAGCAAAGACCACATCCAATGTTCCCTTGTGCTACAAGCTTTATGATTGCAAATGATGTGAAATTATCAATGGTTTATTAAGAAGTGAATATCCGTTACTTCTGTGGCTTATATTATTTTTTAAGAAGACAAGGGGGACAAGAGTGTCTAAGATGGAGAGGGAACAAAGAAATAGAGAGAAATCTATAGTGGAGGCAGAAATTCTGGAACTGTATTTCAAGTTAATAGTCGTAGTGTACAATTAGACCTGCTGGTCAATATACATGCTATTCTACCATGTAAAATAACTAAATTTTTGTGCGCTTTAATTGTCAGATTTCCGAAAACTTTCTACCTTGAATCACCTCAAAGTCTCTACTTGCTATGGAAATTACTTTCTTTACTGTTTTTGTAAAGTTCCTGTTGTTCACGGGGAGCAAATATTTGATTGTTTTCTTAAGTGTGATTCTTACTCTTATTGTCTTATCGTTCATTACTTTTTTTTAGACTTGTCAGACTTTTTAAAGAACAATCAACCGTTCTCTTTTCTTTAATTTTCAGGAACTGTAGCTTTGTATCCATATAGGATCTATGCATGCTTTTCAATTTGTTTTCTAACAAATGCTGGAACAGTATAACAATATATTGTCTTTTTTAGGCATATTCTGTTGGAAGGGCTTTAACTCAAAAACTGAAGGAACTAATACCCAGACAAATGTTTAAAGTACCTATACAGGTAAGGTTCACATTTCTCTAGTCACTAAATCAGTGTTCTATACTACGGGAATGGGGATTGACATCAATACATCGATGTTTGACAATTTCTTTTAGCCATAGTCAGGTTCTATGCCTAAATGTGGAGGTTTTATTTCTTTCTGAAAGATAAAGATGGAGAAGAAACTCCTGCATGGCTTTTCTTAATAGCAGGATGCTTCGAGGCCGTGCTGCTACTGTTCTTTATAGCACACCGTATCTGGCAAAGGGGGACTAACATCTATTAGTTCTCTTGTATCCTAAGCTAGAATCTTTACAAGTGAAAGACTAATTCATGCATACTGGAACTTTTTAAAACCGCAAAATTAATGGAGACGAATTTTTGGTGATTGTGCCTTTTGTTTTGGTGCATGTAGAAACTACTTTTGATGAACAAACCTCTATGCATCAATCAGCCTACCAATTTTAAGATGAGATTCCAAGGGTGCTTCTTCTATGCAGAAAAATGAGACACTTCTAATGCTTGAGTGTGCCAAATAATTATTTCCATAAAGTTCGTTGACCAACCACTCTTTAGCTTTTTGATGACCTTTAACTCGATTACCTTTTCTTTAACATTCTTTAACCTGTAAAGGCCAACTGGTGGCACAATAGATGTGCTAAGATTTTCAGGACAATCATTAAAAGTTGGGATATGCCATTCCTCAATCAAGCTTTGAGCTCAGGGCACCAGAGTGGTCCGACCTGTTTGACTGAGCTCAAGCTGCAAAAGCATTCTTTTTTATGGCAATTTTATGTAGTGCGGAAGAACGTTCTTTGCTGAAATCTTGAAATTATTTAACTCGGTCGATGATTGTCAGAGATTTTGCTCTTAACACTTCTATTCACCTATAATACGAGAAAAACTTAACTTTCGTTCCAAGTCCAAGAACCCTACCCCAAATTACATGCACTCACGTACTCAAACGGACATAAGTTGTATTGCACAACCGCTTACTCATTATTCTATTGCATTATGTATTCTTGTCAGGCCTGCATAGGCTCCAAGGTAATTGCTAGTGAAGCATTGTCTGCAATCAGGAAAGACGTCTTGGCTAAATGCTATGGTGAGATGCGAATGTACTCCTTAATTTAGAAAATGTATGCATTGACTGTTTCAAATCTTCATGAGAGACGACGCCTGGGCCACAGATGCTTATGCAATAACTTGTCCCGGTCCTGTGATGTCTCCTGTCTGGGAGAAGTGATTCTGTTTTGTTCTTCTGCCTTGTGTTTTGACACTTTCTTTATGAGGAAGACGCTATTCTGCAAGTAGTTCTATTTTTGGAATGGAAAGAAGTGATTTTCAATTTTTCCATGTAGGTGGGGACATCTCCAGAAAAAAGAAACTGCTTAAGAAACAGGTACTTTTTTTACTTGGCTTTTTATGATCATCAGTTGTATAATCTTAGATCACATTATTCTTTCCATGCATATTTTATTTACTTTCAACATTGATTCCAGATCATAAACTGAATGCATATTTCTGTAGTTCTTTATTATTTATTTATTTTTCTTGTGTGCATAACAGCATAAATGCGTCTATATGTGTATTTGCTGTGTGAGGTCTCAAAAAAGCAACTTGTAATTTGTCGTGTTCTTATCAGGCTGAAGGAAAGAAACGAATGAAGTCGATTGGTAAAGTTGATGTTCCTCAAGAAGCATTTATGGCTGTATTAAAACTCGAGAAAGAGGTATTGTAATTGAATTTGTAAATAGAGAATCACAGTTATGTTGACCTCAATATGTTCCCGAAGAAAATGTAGTAGTGTACCAGGGGTGGTAAAATCATTACCATTTTTTTCTTATATTTGTTTTGTGGGTAGTGGGCCATTGATTGATAAATAGTCAAAAACGCAAATGTTAAAATCAGTTGAATCAAATTTCTCTTACCGATGAGCTTGTTTTACTTTAAGGCTCGTTTGATTGCAAATGTGAAATTTGAGTGGAAAGGAAATGAATTGTAGGGAATTGAATGTCTAGAATTTGTTTTATCGGAATTGTAATTAATTGTGTTTGATTTGTATAATTTTTCACCTAAAAAATGTTGAAAATTTGGTGTCCATTTGACTTCATTTTTCATGGAAATTGTCCATTAAAGGGATTTTTTTTACCATTAGGTCTAGAATTTGTTCCAATTGTAAAAAATAAAAAAAATAAAAAAATTCCTTACTGAATATTATTCGTTTGACTTTGTTTTGCATGAAAATTGTCAATAAAAGTGATAAATTTTTTTTACCGTTTCTAGAAATTTTTTCAATTGTGTAAAAAAAAATAAATCTGGAAAACACAAACCACCAAAACAAGAAGAAAACCAATTCCTTTAAAAGGAGGGAAATGGGCGCGAGGAGTGGGGGTGGAGAAGGTTTTTTGGGAAATTTTTTGCCATCAAACAACAGAAAAAGTGGAAAATGGAAATTTATTTTTTTAACTTCCATGGAAAATTTTTAAGATAAAACAGGGCCTAATTATATTGAAGTTCACTACAGACGACTGTCCATTATTATGCTCAGAATGAAATTGGGTTGCCCAAAAAATCTTGTGTTCTGCTAAATACGAATTCCAAAAAGGAAACTCAATGCTAAGAAAAATGTTACTCCTTCACACCTTGGTACATATTTCTCTCACATGAGGGTGAGACTCGCGTGGGGTCCACAATCACGGGCTCCAACCCCATGTGAGGGGTTTTGTACCAAAGATGTGAGAGTAATAGGTTGCAAAAATTTACCTTCAATTAATATAAGTTGATAATAATATAAACCACGAGAACAAAAATAAGTGTCCTAAGTTGACTAATACAAGGTTCAAATATTTACAAGTGGCAGCCAATAAAATAGGGTTGAAAATTTGGAAAATTTCACGTGTGCCATTTGGATTTGATTTTGGAAAAATAGGTGTTTAGTTAATTTGTGGTGGACGTTGAGACAGTGACATTGAATGGCTTCCGGCTATGATAGGCACAGAGTTTTAATACGTGTCTATAGTGAGTAGCCTAAAAATGAAAAAAGAGTGATGCTATACGTACAGGATTTTGAAATCCTGTACACACTGCCACAGACAATAGGGGGGAGGGGAGGGGGAGTTTTGGCCATTTTTTAATCACATGGGGCCATCCCCATGTGAGAGAAAGTTTGAATTCCTGTGCAAATTCTGGTAATTTCATTCTGTACTCAAGGCTTTGTTCATGAAAAAAAAGACGTGCGTATAAAAAAAAATAACAGAATTCACACAGGAATTTAAATTTCACTCATATAAGGTTCACCCTATGTGAATTAAAGTATTGACAAAAATTCCTGTGTGCACCCACCCGCCTGCCTCTACTGTGTTCTGACAGGTACAAGAATTTGAATTCTTGTTACATGTCTACCTAAAAATTGGCTGCAATAGATGCTTGGATAATAATAGTTGAATAGAGCCCCATCCCTCCCTGTACGCGCCTCCTGTAGGTTGGGGGTTTGCCATGAGGCCGTCTACGTGTAGATGTTTGTACCTTACACTTACATCTGGTTCAAAATTATTTTCAATTCACACGAGCCAACCAAAAAAAAAAAAGAAAAAGAAAAATTTGTCACGCTATGAAAATCCTCACCAACTAAAGAATACGAGAAGACAAATGAAAAATGTATAAAAATTGCCAGATGCTGAACTGGAAATACGGATCTAGCATCCTGGATTTATTATACAACAAAAAAGTCTAATCTATTAGAATCATCCATTATAACTATTTTATAAGATATTTAATTTATATCCAAAACTCAAATCATTTCGGTTTAAAGGGGGTGTCCTCAACTAAGATTTCAATGAATTTTAAAATATTATAAATCTTAATGAATTTCGTGGATTTGAATAGATTTCCACAAATTTCATTAAATAAGGTGAAATTCAAAATATTTGATTATATGTATTTTTAAGCTTGAAATCCATTCAATTTTTTTTAAAATCCATCAATTAATAAAATCTTTATAAATCTACTAGTTATCAAGGATGCTTAAATTTTGAAGGATTTCATTAAAAATTCAATTGAGGATATCTAAATTTTACGACTTTCATGAAAATCCATTAAAATCTCAGTTGAAGATACCTAAATTTAGNATGTATTTTTAAGCTTGAAATCCATTCAATTTTTTTTAAAATCCATCAATTAATAAAATCTTTATAAATCTACTAGTTATCAAGGATGCTTAAATTTTGAAGGATTTCATTAAAAATTCAATTGAGGATATCTAAATTTTACGACTTTCATGAAAATCCATTAAAATCTCAGTTGAAGATACCTAAATTTAGAAAGATTTTTAAAATCCATCACAATTTCAATTAAGGACACTCCCCTAAGTTTCTCTCTAATGCTGGATGGGGATATGCATTTCAATTCTCCTTTCACAATCAATGTCTATGACAACCCATATTTAATGTTGGAACATGGTTTGCAATTTGTTGTGAATGTCTTAAAAGCGCCTTCATAAGGGACACTTCAAAGGAAAGGCTCAAAAGGAGTGGATTTGGGAAAGATTTTCGAACTTGATTCTGAGTGATGTAAGATTGATTGCATTATCTCATCCGTTAAGCTTTTGGGTAAAGTGGTATC